>JAYKTE010682554.1:0-17734 GCA_036873565.1 Xipholeptos notoides
ATGGTTTTCACTGGGATTTGAACTCGTGTACTACGTATCCAAAGACCAAGCTTTTCCCACTGCTCCAACCTCGCTGTAACTTAGATACATTAATAATAATTAAAACATATATATAATCTATATGCCTTATTAAAAAATCCAAAAAATTTAGTCCTTGCATATACACTAATCTCTTTATTTGTTCCCATAGCACTTGTGATGCAACAGGTAAGGGCTCTACTTCGTACTTTTTTAAATAATTGTTTTGATCAATTGGCCTCTACTATTTCCAATAAAAATATCTATCTACATAACTTAAATTGAATTTGTATTTTTCACTACATTTCTTATTATTTAGGGGTTTTAGTTTTTTACCTGTAAAATTAAAAGCCATTTCAAATCCTTTCTCTTCATCTTTACTTAAATACTCTTGCTTTTCATTATGACCAGTTGCTTCAAAAGCGCCATCATTCATCTGTCGTTTGGCATGGTGCATAGTAAAAAGATTAATAGCAATGATCTGGATGAGCATTGGAGTGGAAAAGCTCTGTGATGTTACATGAGCAGGTAGACTACTGAGTAGTTTCTCAGAGAGACCAGCAGCTCGGTCAAAATCTGAAAAAAACAAAAAATAAAAGAACATTATTTATGATATCATTTAAAATTTATAGATAGAGATGATTCAATTTATAAATATATGCTAAATAGTGGACTCTGTGATTCCAGGATAATATGGATATAAAATTAATCGAAAAATTAAATCCATACTTGGTCAGACTACATGATAAAATGGTCACTACACTGCAAGCCAGAATTATATGTAAATAGATTTTTTGGTTTTAACTCCAATATTTTTTTTAATAAAAATTAGTGAAAATTTGTAAAATAATGAAGATGATGCGACGGTCTCCACCATTAAATGGACACTTTCTTTTTCTTAAGAACATTCCAGAATCATCTGTCAGTCCTTATAAGGAAGTGGGTTTAAATAAACTTAGATGAAACAGATTTCATGTGACCTGCTTTGGGGAGTATGATAACCTTTAAAGAAAACACTTATGGTCCTAAAATAATCACTTGTGATTATCTTAATTGCCATATAAGCGCTTTCTATCAATAGAATTTTCTTCTACTTTCAATGGAAAATCTTATAAAAGAAGAATCAGAAGACTTAATCAGAAGATAAACGTTTAGATTAGCAAAAGCCTAGGACCTGGACAGACAGCCTGTCAAAATAGCATGCAGATATAAATTTATAAACTAAAGTGTGCAAT
Source organism: Xipholeptos notoides (assembly GCA_036873565.1). NCBI lineage: Eukaryota > Metazoa > Mollusca > Cephalopoda > Idiosepiidae > Xipholeptos > Xipholeptos notoides. The sequence goes on from JAYKTE010682554.1 coordinate 1,254, forward strand.
ATCAAACAAATGAGAGCCATTTTGGAAGCCTGTTTCAGCTTGCCAACTTTATATGTAAATCATTGCTACACTGTCAAATATGGTGAAGTGGTGACGAAATATTAAAACATTGATTATTTTAGGAATATGTAATTTGAGAACAACAATAAATAATACAGAGCAAACATCTTCAATATGGTTCCATAATACAATTAATATTGTATATAATTGCCATTTTTATTAACAAAAAAAAGCCTTGGAGGTGCATTGAAGATGTCAAACTTTTGATTTCATCTGATGAAATTTCTTTGGCAGTGGTCAGAACGGCATTCCAGAGGTCATCCTTGGAAGTGTACTGCCTTTAATCCAGAGTAAATGCTCCACAGATTTTCGATGGGATTTAAATCTGAAGAACAGGCTGGCAGTTGCATTATTTTCCCAAGTCTGGCAAAAACACTCTCCAAATATTCAGTGGTTATCTTTGCAGCATGAGAAGGTGAATTATCATGCATGCATACCATCTTTTTCTGGAATATCAAATTCAAATGAAGCCAATGTAAAGTTTGGTGGTGATTATCACTCCATCTGCGACTTTGAATGGTCCTACCAGCTTATTACCAATGATGATTGCAGCCCAAAACATCACATCATATCATATCACCAGGTCCTGATCCAGTGGGGATGTGGAACTTCATTACGGTATCCTCCCATGCTCCACATATCGGGTCAATCAAGTGTTGTTTTTGGCACTAACACAAGGTAGAATTGCAAAATGTGAGCAGAGTAGGGGCTCTGCTGACAACTGGTGTGATAACTTAGTAATGATGGGTGGAATCCAGAGGAAGGATGATATGCAATGGAAGTATTGGAGCCCTTTATGAAAATTACAAGTACTTAAAAAAATACACTAGTTCTTGACAATATGACAACTCTGGTTTGAGAATTAATAATAATATACAAATATATATTCATACCAGCATTTAAGTGTATAAGCGCATGGAACTGTAAAAAAGCTGCAATCACTTCACTCATTGAGAGCTTGCCCTTAAAGTCAGTCCTGAAAAATAAGATTGTTTATCAAAAATTATTATTCTTAAAACAACTAAAAGGTTTTTATAAGAATACAATTAAAGTTCTTCTTCAATTTTACATTATGTACCACCATTAACCATTTCATTAATTTCGAGATTTTGTACAGACCATGCAAGTTCTTAAAAATAGATTATGTACAATAGTAATTTTCATTGAATTATAAGAATTTAATGAGTTTAGCAGAAGATATGAAACAAGTAAAAAAAAAATTATAGAATATGTAGAGATGATAATCCAAAGATTCATTATCCATAAAATACTCATCTACTAACAATTTCTGACAAGCTGATTATAGATCTTAAGAAGCTTTTGCTTAGTATAAATATACAGGACGAGTCATGGGAAACATTTCTGCAAATATTTCGACACAAAGTTTATAATGTATATAAAAACTACTCAAGGGGAGTAACAAGCGTTCCAAAACCATTCCTCTGTACATATACAGTATATTCCATTATTCTTTGTTTTAAATACCATAGATAAATATTTGAGTTTTTTTTTCAATGTTCACTCGTGCAGATATGATTGTTTTAAACATCATTGTTTTCTTTTACCTTTTTTTCTATTTTTAGCACTCAGAGGACCTTCTTTTAAAAGGAAAATTTCAAGGGTCTTTGTTGATTAATAAGGCTTTGTCTAAATTAGGAATTCAAATTATAATATCCAAAGTTAATGCAAATGATTTCATGGTATAATATAGATGACTATTATCAGTTCTGAAATCATTGGCTATTTATTTAATATTGGTAAATAATTTTGCAATAGACTCAGTCACTCTAGCGCACAATGCGTAAAAGTCTTCATCTGTCAACCTGATAACTGTTTCGTACACATATAAGTAAAATTTTGTAAACTATTACGAATTATGGTAATCTAATTAAACTGCAAATGGGAGCTTAAAACAAATATCAAGATTTATCAAAAAAAAGTTAAAAAACTAATAAAAATCCCATTGCCTGTGCCCTTATGGGTCTAACTTTCCTAAATAGTTCCCATTGTTACTGAACGTTTTTGGCCATCTTTGACCATTCTCAGGGCTGTGTTCTATTCTAGTTTTTCATTTTATTTCTGTAACTGTTTAAAATTTCATTTTTCTTTTTGTATATCCTTCTTCGGTTTTATTTAAATTGGGGAGGTTTCAATATTCATTGCAAATGAAAATAATAAAGTAAACATAACATATATTAATATTTGCATTTAGTCATAGCTAATGGAATGGGAAAAATTTACTTCTGTGGATTGAATAAAGAATTTGGTTCCCAGTTCTATAAACTACCAATAGCAAGCAATTGGATGTAATATGAAAACAAAGATTAATAATGTTAGGTAAAATGTACATACGAGTCTTTAGCAAGTTTGCCATAAAATTTTTCCAAATTAGTAGCTGCAACAGGAAAAGGATGCCTTACAGCTAGGCTACGAATATAATAAAACACTGTAGTTAACTTGTTCCCACGAGCTGCTTCCAAAATAGCCAGTTGGTTATAAGGCTGTCCTGAAAATATAGAAGTAATTACAATAATTTAATCCAAATTCATATGTGAAATATATAAGATATTTGATTAATATCTATTTCCTGGTATTACTTTATTAAAATGTTTCATTCAGCTGTTCTGTATATATATATATTCTTTCTCTACGGTTATTTCCGTACTGTCACATGAATTAGAATTTTTTATTTTTTATATCAAGCTTCATTTGGTTCATTTTGGCTGAATACATTTTTTTAAATATTTTCTTTAAATCTTATAAATCTTAAAAACTCTTTTAAATCGTATAATCCAATTCCAGATTTACTTATTAATCTATCTATATATATATATATATTTAATTTTGTTATAAAATATAATCAAGATTAATCATTTTTTAGGGCATTTCATGATCAATTGAATAAAGTAGATGTCCTAAAATTCTGTCTAGTAATAGGAGCCAAAGTAAAGTTTTGAAATATACATAACTTCTTTTATCCAGATGCTCCTCATCAGGAGATGCTCCATAATTTTAACCTCAAATACTACAACAAACAAGAGGCTTAACAGAGGACTTCTACGCACTAAAATGGTGCAGTCAGCATATTTTATAACCCCACTAACAGAGTAAAAAAAAATATTTATGTTACAGCAACTTGGTAAAGTGTTGAAAGTATCAGTGTTGTTAGTTACTGTATACTCACTAGAACAAAGTAGTAAGTTTATGCCGATAATATAATTTCTAACTAGATTGAAATTCCTAATCATAAAACTACATAATAATAAACTATATTGGTTAACTGCTTCTGATTGACTCTAAAAGATAATGTATTAATAATGAAAACAGATGATACAATTTTGAATTACTTACCATTTGAAGGTACCAGGTTAGCAGCATGCCAGTAATAAGTCTGAGCTTGATCAACTTCTTGACGGTACCTGGCTGTAGATACAAATAAGAAATACTGTCAGTCATTTGTTGTTTCAACAATTTTGTCTTTATTTTTCTTGTTTTTTTTTATGGAATTTTCTAGCTTCAAAATAAAATCATCATATTCGTCGAAAATTTACATTAAATAGTGCATATTGTGTCATTCAAAAAACTATGTGTGGACCAAAATAATGTTTATAAAAAATTATTGTTTTCGGCATTAAATGACCTAAAATGGTTGATATGCCTTAAAACAAACAAACATCAGATTAATTTTATATATAACTGAGAATATGAAAATAATCTGAATATTAATCAAGTTATTTGCAATGATGACATTGATTATTTTTTTTGCAAAAAAATAGCATGGATTCATATATAAAAATTTACTGCTGTTTGTAATGAAAATAAATGACAATAAAAGATGAATCAGTTATACAAATGACTTACCAATATCTCCTAAATGAACGAGGCAATGCTGGCAGATATAAAGACAAGAGTTCTTTTTTGGAGGGGTAATCTTAGCTTTCAAAGAGTTCTTTTCTATAAATAAAAATGTTAAATTGAAACAAAAACTGCAAAAAGGTATTCTCATATAATATTTTGAAATGAAAATACACAAGAATAAATAATGAGCCACTTTAAAATCTGGTATAAAATAATTTTACCTTTCATAATTCCATAAGCGGATGACTTCCTTCGGAAAGGCAAATCCAATTTGAAAGTTGCACATAACAGTTGTAGCAACTGAAAGGAAGAGAAGAGGAAAAAAAGTTCATTTCAGCTAAATAAATGTTTTATTGTAAATTTTCATATAAAATCAATTTTCTTAATTTGTAAAAATTCAAATACCTGAAGATAGAATCCACTAGCTGTCTCCAAAAACAGATTTAAACTTGCTTGGACCTCTAATCTCTTTGGGTTCTGCAAATTTAAATAATACTTTAGTAAACATTATTTTTAAATTTTAATTTAATTTCTTAGTTTCTAATTTATGGAATGACCTAAGAAGTATATAGAGACTGAAAATATGAAAAATTATAATACTAGAAAATAACATACTTTATCTTTCTACTCATGGAGATTTTCTGCAAGTAAGTAAACATATAATTGTCTTTTTTTAGAATCATTGGAGATTAGGCTTTTTATCTGTATATCATATGTATATCAATCTGTTGTCCTCATCTTTATAGTTATTGTTTCACCACATTTTGGCCAATTAATCCTCTAGCTCTCTTCAGGTGTATTAACCGTGACCGGGTAGGAATGTGTTTAACAAATGTATCCATAGTCATTACTGCCCTTAGGTGGTAATTGCTGTGGATACATTTCATGATTAATACACCTGAAAAAGGCCAGAGGATTAGTTGGCCGAAAAGTGGTGAAAAACCAACTTTAAAGATGAAGACCCAAGTCCAAATAAAATGGACATATAAACACATAATGTCCACAGGGAAAAAAATCACAACAAAGAATTTTCAATCAAAAAAAGAAAGATTTTTCTTTACAATCAAAAAATTATGGCTATCTTCCATGAACTCTGGGCATAACACTCAAAATCAGGAGAGAAGAGAGTATGCCTCTTAGTAGTCCTCATCCCCTACTTCATGTCTCATTTTGGGATCTCATAACATGGTCCAGTCTTATCCTGATTCTACATGCAGTGCAAAGAACTCTGTGAAACTATTGGTGGCAGTCCACTCCACATCAATCTTCAACTTGACCGGGTCACAAGTGACCTACTGATCTAAAAGCCCAGTCATCAAGTTACATGAAAAATAATATATTCTTCTCTAACATGCTGTATTGTATGGTAAATTAGAAGGACCATATTGTACCCTCACTCATGGTCAAATAAAAAAAACAAATTGGAAAGGTGTTGAGTAAAAAACTGAAAGTTTTAGGTCCTTAAAAGCAATAATTTTGGATGGAAGTTATAAGTAATTGCTAATCAGTAATAATGATAGTGATAAGGTGGTAAAATAATTGGATATGACTACTATAATGGCTACTATTAACAAACACATATGAGTGAGAGATCTCAAGTTTACAATTTTTGATAGGTTGTATGTTTAGGTTGATGTATATGTGGTGTTATTTTGATGTGGAACTAGGCGTCGAAGGGACGTAGCACCGGTGGAGAGAAGATCACGTGGTACGCGGCAGGGAGAGACAGGCGAAGAACGCCACGGAGCGAGTGAAGAGGAGTGGAGTGGCCTCAGGGAGAGTAGAAAATTTTTCCGGGCAGTGGATGTGGCCCGATGAATGTGTTCTATGGTGTTATGTGTCATTGAGTCGTTCGTTCAGTGTACTTGAGCTGGGTGCTCATTGAACTCTGTGGTGATGTGTATCAACCGTGAACTGTTTAACTGCTTATCGTTTGGACTGTTACGTAATGTAAACGTTTCTTATCAACTTGTATAATATATGTTTCTTGTTCCCCTCATAACACCAGGATGTTGTTGTCATTTGTTTTACCCGTTTGTTACACCGTTTGTTACAGTATAGTGCCGAGTTGTTGCAGTCATTTAAGTGGGGGTTCATGTACATGGAGAGAGCTCCAAAGAGGTGGGATACACTGCAGTTAGCACCAAGATCTGTGTATAGTTGTTTGTAAATATGAATGAAAATTCTAAAAAAATGTGAAATTTCAAAGATAAAGTAAGACTAGCTAGTGTAGGTATATTGGGAACCACTGCTTCAAATGCTATGTGGAACTGGCACATTTGACTAGCATACAACCCCCAAAGCTGCTATGTAGAATACAGCATTTGGACAAAGTTATATGAAACCAATTAAATATAAGGATGAGATAAGACAAGGCTAATAGTGTAAGATATCAAAACCCTAGATAAAGTAGGAAAGCAAAACATTGAAAAAGTTTTGTTTAAGCTGATGAATTGTAAAGAGAGAAGAGAATTTATCGCATGATTAAAAAAAGAAAAGCAAGAAGTAGGAATAGACTTTACTGATTTTTTATAAAATGTATGTGTAGTAGTTTTCTCATGTAATTTATAGGTCTATAAATGACAAAGCTTGGTGAGGGAGAAATATCACACTATTACACAAGCAGCTGCATGGGAGGGGTGATAGATTTTTCTTCCAATGTGTCAGACATAACAAGATCAAATGTTGAACTTTGTTAAAAATCTTTCCTAAACAATTGAGTTTTATTTTTAAAGTTGATATTATTGCTTAAGTCAACAAAGAAAGTTGAATTTGGTACATAAATCTGACTGCTTGCTCACATATCCAAGAACTTACAGGAGTTAGATGTGGAATGGAAAGTTGTGTAGCTATATATAAATATATATATATATGATAAATTGCAAAGAGAAAAGTGAAATCAGTCAGGTAGCTACATCAGCCAGAAGCTGATAGAGGCAGGCAGCTAGACCAGCCAAGAAATGCAAAAAGCACATGGAACACTGAGAGTGAAGATCAGTCTGAGATGGGTGACCTGCTGAACATCAACAGTATCAATATTCAACAAGGAAAAAGTAAAAAAGTATTTGTTCATAATGTGATGACTTTGCCTCAATATTAATAAAAGAGTCAATAATTTGTAAAAGAAATTATTTGTTCTTTTTTATTGCCCTGCATCTATTTGTTCTTTGTTTTGTGGGTGGGTCACCCAATAGGCTGACAGCTATTAACCCCAACTAGATTGTGGCTAAACTTTTGATTCTACTTCATAACAGTTTCTCTATCAGAAAATTATTTAAATAAATATTAAATAGAAAATATAGGTCCATACCCTCACCTGATTGTCCTTAGCCTGGGTCTGTAGTATGTTGATCTGATTTTTGAAAGCATGGTTCCACCTTAAAAAAGAAAATAAATGAATCAGATCAATTAAGTATGTGTAAATTTGTAAAAGAATTATGAAAATACAAAATAATATTCTTTTGAATTAAAAACTAAAATTTAATAACATAATTATCTTTTAGCTTATCAGATTTGAATTTGTTCTTCCAAAATATTGGCTTGTTTCAAACTTGAAATAAAGTATTGCCTTATTTAAAAAATTGAATAAAGAATATAATCTAAAAATACATATTTCAATGCAAAAAATGTTTTTAAATAATTTCAATTTATTATTCCATGCAGAAAACTCGTTCAATTTATTTATAGAAGCCTATAATAGAAATTATATGACAAACAAATTACAATAATGTTCCTTGTGCTTTTATTTAAAATTTTTCTACACATATGTACATAATAATTATGTATTCAATTCTTAATAATTCATCTTTTATCATACATTGAAAAAACATTTCAACATGCTTACTTCCCTTTTAAATAAAATAGTATTGTTATAAATTTATAAACCAAAAATTGTTTTAGCAAGTTGCTCCCTTGATATTCTAATTTTTGCCCCAAATAGTATGCTGTTTTGAAACACCAGGTTGTTGTTTGGTATATACTTACAGATCCTGTTCAACTTTTTTGTCCAAGGCATATTCTAGATCCATTATCAGTAACTTCTTGTAGAGGTCCTCCAGCTTTTGACGTGACACCCAGACTTCAGATACATTTTTGCTAGGATCTGTAAAACCGAAAATACAATGTAAAATGCAAAAATAAAGAAAATAGCTATGAATATTAAAAGAAAAGAAAGTTCATGTAGCACAGTAGTTTAGCGTTTGGAATTATAATACACAACTTCAAATCTCAATTATGTGTGTGTGTGTGTGTAAATTTTTTCCATAACAGAAAACACTGAATGAAGCAATAGAGTTAGCCAATAAAAAAATATAGAGATCACAAATGAGCAAATAAAAATAATTCAAGATTATAAGGAATCCCTATTTGACAATGAAATCCCTAACTTAAAGAAAGGTGGCACATAAAGCACAATTGGTATTACATGGGTAGCCAGGACTGTGCATTAGCGGAAATTAATATACTAATTAAACTAACAGAAACAATCAACAAAAATACATAGGAATTTATTAAGACAATAGATTAAAAACTCTAAGAAACACTAAAGGACCCAAAATAGAAACAAATTTAGAAAAGCTATATATCTATAAAAAGTGAAATTGTGTGTGTGTGGGGGTGTACATTTCCTTACCAAACTACTCCATCATTTTTCAGCCTACAGACTGAAGATTTGACATTAGGAGTATTCAGAAATAGGGAAGACTTTTTAATTGGTTTGGGTCTGGAAATTTACTGGGTAAGGGGTCAAAGTTGAAGAAACAAACTACTTTGGGGTCTAAACTTTGAAATTTGACATAAAGGTTATTAAGATATGGGGCAAGCTTTTTTAATCAGTTTTTGGATGGAAATTTAGCTGGTAAGGGGTCAAAGGTTAAAGCACCCAAGCAACACCAGCTTAATCTGCTAGTACTATAGAAAAACATTTAGACAACTATAATTCAAAATAGGCATAAAAACCACGTAAAATATAGTACATTTAACAAATAATCAGACAACTCATCCAATGAGATTATATCTAACAAAAAGAAAGATAGACTATAAAAAAAGCTATAAAACACAGCAGATTCACCAACAAATAAAAAAAAAAAACAGAATTGAAAATAAAACAGAAACATTATTTGGTTTAATACCTATATCTACAACAAAATAACACTAGTATAAGAAAAAACATTCCTCAAATTAATAGATAAATACTTCCCCACATAGAAGACATTCAGTAGAAACATACTAAGCTACAGCTTAACTGAAAACATGGTGTAAATTATAAATAAAAAATGCAATAATAAAGTCTACAACTTATTTACTTTATATAACTGTAAAACAAAATCTGAGTGTTTTATAAACAGAAACTACCAAAAAAAAAACATCTTATAGCATAGCAAAAACCAACAACTCATAGCCATAGCAAAAACCACCAACAGAAAAATATCTATGTATAGCATTAACAGAAGGAACTTCTAAGTAAAGAAGTTTCATACAGAAGTTTGTTTAGTAATAAGAACTACAAACACACCCTAAAACTTTAAATAAATATGGTAAGTGAAAATCATTAACCATTAAGCTGAAAATAACATGGAACAATAGGGGAAATGACACCAGCTTTCAATAACACATATAGATACTGTAATCTGTATACAAAAAAAAATAGCCATAATCACCTTCTCAGATCAAAGCATTTTTAAACAAAAGATTAAAACTTGTATCTAAAGGTAAGTATAAAACAAGTTTCAACTAAACTACCTAAAAGTAATCAACCCAAACAACCAAGAAAACTATAAAAAAAATAAAAATAAGCAAGTATAAAATAAATGATTAAATGACTAAATAAGCAATAACAATAATCATAATATTAGCTAATATAAACAAATCACATAAAAAAAAATTGATAAATAAGAAATAATACATTCACATGTTACTTTCTGGCCCACATGGCAACCTTTTTGTATGATGTTCCCACAGGATACTGACAATCACTTAAAGACTGTTGATTACGGTATGTTTATTGTACACACTTAACACAGATATTGAGCACTTTAATTATAAATATAATAATTATAAATTCAAGAATCGATTCTATATGAATGAATAGATAATGAATTAGTGGCAGCGAGGTTGGAGCAGTGGGAAAAGCTTTGACTTTGGATATGTAGTACACGAGTTCAAATCCCAGTGAAAACCATTGCATTCACTCTTAGCTGCCTCAGGTAGATGAGGCTCTTTAACTTGGGAGAGTAACTCATCTAGGTGAAGAGTAACACTGATTACAAAAGCCAAGGGATGAGCACATAAAAATGGCCTTGTGCTGAAGTTGGGTTGGTGCTCGACCAAGTAAATATTATCTCTCTCTCGGGCAGTCCTTCGGTTTCGACGTAAATACCATGTGAATGAATAGATAGAAAAACTACCAATGAAGTATTTACAAAAAGCTGAATTTCACATAACAAATTTCCTTGAAATTTGTTATGTGAAATTTAGCTATAATTAATTATAGGAAAATAAATAGAGGTAATATGAAGGAAATAACTAAACTATTGATAAGTAATCATCTAGGTAATAGTGATTTTTAACATGTACAAATAAGGTTCCCAGATTTGGAAATTAAAAGGTAGCCAGCTTTAGCCTGTAATTCAACTTGAACTGATATGATTTCGAAAATCTCACAAGTTTTATAAAAATACTATATTCATAGTATCCAGCAAGGGTTTGGTAATTTCAATATCTAGTCACTGGCTTTCATTGTCTATTCTACAGGTGGTTGATAACCAACTAGTATCCAATATCTTGATCTAATTCCATAGTTTTTTTTCCCCTGTCTCATTCTTCTTTTTGATTTAATTATAAATTGTATTAACACCACACACTTCACTCCTGCCTATCCAGCTTTGTAGAATTAATACTTTTAACTTTTTGTGATATTATTTGTCTTAACTATTACCGAATATGATTATCGATATTTATGTCAACAATGAATGAAGAAAAAGTAATAGTTAATTTCAAGTTAATAACTGTCTCCAATGCTACATTAGCAGAATGTAATTCTTTGGCCTGCCACCTAAGATATATAGCAGCTAGATTGGATATGCATATCTAAATGGTTGAAAATAGAATTCTATTATTTCTTATATATAAAAAACAGTTTGTTTGATTTCTATTAGATAATTCTAATAATAGTAGAAGAAATTGCTTAAAATTGAAAAAAATAATTTATTTTAGAACATACAAAATATTAACATTTTGTTCAGTATTTTTTACTGCAATTATATCTACTTAAAAAGTCATTGGATTATTTGGATAATTTCATATAATTGATTTACACTATGACAACATTTGACTTTTTAATATACAATCTTAATTTTAGAACACAAATATCTTTATCGTCAATTTAAAAAAATAAAAAGATATCAGAAGTAGGTAAAAATATATAGATTTTAAATATTAGCTAATATGTTTTTAATTTTGAACTGATACTCACCAGCCACAGTTGCTTTTAAAGCTTCTGCTTGCCTGAAATAAAGAAAAATACAGATCAGTCAAAACAAAAAAATACAAACATATAAATGCATATCAAATCAGTCTAAATGTTTCAAAAGAAAGAAAAAATATATAAATACTAATGATCAACAATTCTAAAACATAACAGAAATGTTTTGTACCGCCCACTTGAAAAATGCTTATAAAATCATATAAAACCCAGTCAACTTTCTGCATAAAATACTGATTAATTCATTTTCTTTATAGTTCATCAATTTGTTTATAGTATAACTAGTTTTAAAAAAATAGATAGAATTTCAAATCTTTTTTTTTTATATATATACTTAAAATAAATATATGCCCAGAGAGTTCCTTGGAATACGATAAAAACATATGGCATCAAACTTCTTATAACAAAAATCAGCTGATCCATTGTAATATGGCTTAGATGTTATAATTTGATTATAAACAGTGAATGAAACAGCACTTTACATAAATGACTGTTTTTTAAAAATAATGGAATAATTAAGATAAATATTCTAATTTTAGCATAACCCACTAATAAATAGGGCTATAAATATCAAATTTCAGATCAATGTAAACAGGTTGATTTGTTCTAGCCATCTTCTGCTTAGTTTATCTTTAGAAAAGTAAATAAATATATAAAATCATCTAAAAATATGTATACAGAAAAATAATGAATTATTCATAAAAGAACTAAAGTAATATAAAACAAAGAGAAGTAAAGAATCCTCATTCAAATTTCTATTTTTTATTATTTTTACAGTGTTTCAGCCAATATGCATTTCAGCATTCTTCAGATATTATTGGAACTTAGGAAGTTTAAGTCAAACATCGGAACCTTCTTGGAACTACATTGATTTTGATGCATACATTTTTTTGTTTTGTCTTCTCCCTTGCATCTGGTGAATTATCCATTTTTCAGAAAATGGAGACAAAAAGCCACTCCTTTAGTTTATTAATTTGTTTTATTTTTTGTTTGTGTCTATTGTTTTTACGCATGCGAATGACCTAAACTCTCGTCTGCTCACAATTTTTTTTTCATTTTGAATCAAACTTTTTAATTTTATTTCCAATATATAATCGTTTTTTTTTTACCTCCTTGATATTATTCTTTATTTTAAAAAATCTAATTATTTATTTTTTTATCATTCACATTTGTTTGCTGAAAAAACTTTGATTTTATTTCCAAATTTTTTTTTCCCAAATTATATTTTTTGTGTACCGTATTTTTTTTAATTATTATATTTCAAACGCTGCTAATTATTTAGCAATGTTGCTATTTAAAAAACAGTTGCTTAAAAAAAAAATTAAATTATATCAAATTTTAAAAATTGTTATTTTTGTATTTAAGTTAATAGAATTTTATGCAATGGTAAATTTAGTATTTTTTAGATTTTGATTTATTGCAAACATATATAACAATTATTTTTTAATTATATTTCAGTTTTTCAAGTTGATTGATATCAAATATTGCATTTGAACATAGGTCAATTTATTCCATTGCTTTATTTTTATAACTTTATCTAGCTTTTATAAAACCAAGGAAACATTTTACTGTTCATTTTTAAACGAGATGAGTATTATCTTATAAATAAAATAGCAGAATATCACATTAAAAATCTATATTGGTTTCTAGGACAAGCAAATTTTTACCATTCAACATAAATATTAATCTGAATTACTAATCCAGAACTCTTTTTATGCAGTAGTGTTTTCTTTGAGAAATAAAACCGTTATATAGAAACATAAACTTTACTGAGAAAGTAAATATAGATTAAAGATTATTTAACCTCGCTGCAAACCTTATTTAAACCTTGAATACATTTATAACTTCTGATTTTTTTTATTCTGAAAATCTAATGCATTACTGATTAACTATATTCCATAATTCACCTATTTATGAAATGCTTACTGACCACTCTAAAAACATTTGATATTTGTAACTATTTACTCAACAACTGCTAATAGAATAAAGCAGATTCACTGAGTGGCTTGCTCCTGAACATGTAACTACAGACCAGCAGACATCATTTATTCTAATGTTTTTGTGAGTGAATGCATACCACCCACACAAATGTTCTGTAAGCTTGTTTTGCTCTGCATGCAAATATTCATCATAAAAGTATGGGAACAAGAAAGATGTAATTTTTCAACAGACAGTAATAATAAATAGATTACTGTGCAAAATACTAAATGTTCTTAGTTTTCTCAAAAACATGCTCAGTAAAGAAAAAAATTACAGCCCTACTATCCAATCATAATTTCTAAAGATAAATGGTTAATAGAAAATTATCTTTTAATATAATGAAAAATTGCATAATTCTTTTAAAATTCATAATAAAAGAAGGAAATTTATAAAAATAGAATTATATCAATAAAATAAAATCCAACATTATATTCAGTATTTTATGAGTGATGCAATTATGCAAACTATGCTACAAAACTGAAATATTTTCAAATCCAAATTCTAATCCATACGTAAGAGGTATTTTCACAGGTATGTTTCATATTAATTTAAGTATCTGAATATTCTCATTCATTTTTGGTACATTATCCAGGTGAAAGATTGAAATAAAAATCTCATGTAAAAACTATAATGGAGAATTCAGTCATAAATTTCTATCTAAATTTAATAAACACACCAGGAAATTTCAAATAATAATGATAATAATAATGTGTACAATGATTGAATGAATAGAAGGGCCTGCATTCGCTGCAAGGTAGTCAGATATGCTGGAGGGCCAGAGGAGACTTATTATCATTCTACCTTCAGGAGTCACCACCACTTTTAGTCCTCGTCATTGATATCTCATTTCAGCCGATGTAGTGTAACTTTTGTTATAATCAGAAACCTCACGTAAATTCAAACCAAACCCTAAATTCAATCCATGAGCATAGACTTTAATTCCATTAATCATAACAGTCTTGTAATGGATATAGGCATTCATTTCTTTAGTTCTCAGAGAGATTATCTAAAAGGTGAGAGTTTCAAGGTAAGACTAAGAATAAATATCAAGACTTAACACTTATATCCAGTCATAACTAACAAAATTAGACCAATACAATTTATTAAGCCTCATCTGATGGATTCCAAGAGACTAAACATATCTCTTAAAATAATTCAAGTTTTATATAGGGTGAATTTTAAATGACCTTAATTTTTATTATCTACATATCAATATATCAACACTTGGTTAGTTGTCATATATCCTTTCACAGTTAGAGTCAACATATTTGGCTGTTGATTTTTTAATTTCTTTTTTCTTTTTAAATAAGTGATTTTATTAATGTTTCTAATTACTAATTTCATTCAAAAACCTTTTCAATGATAACTGCTATTTTTGCAAAGTTTTAAAATGTTATGAATTTAAATTATTAAAGAGTATTAGAAATTAATGATAATATTTTGTACTGTATTGATAATTATGATATTACTATATGCTGTAAAACAAACAAACAATATAAATGTCTCGCTGGAATAGGGATCAACAAATGCCCAGCATTTAAATAGATAGAAGAGCCGAGAAAAATAACTTTTATAGCGCCTATACTTATTAAGAATATTTTTAAATGGAAAATTGCAAATATTTATGAACTATCATGATTTTCTATAATGTATGGAAATGTTTTTTAAATTCAGTTTAGTTTTTTTATCTCTGAAATTAATTTGAAGATATTTGATACAAAAGTTTAGTATTACAGAATAATAATAATAACTGTTAAAATAATGTACTTTTTGGATTTAAAATGAATATTTTGCTGAATTGTAACAATATAACTCAACATTTATTCAGTCATGATATAACACAGGGTTATGACCAGGCTTCTGAAAGCACATTCTCAAACTAGACAGATGTGTCTTTGGTGGTCACAAAAATCTCCCATCTTCCCTTTTCTCATTGCGTTCCCATCTCAAGAAGGTGGAAAATTAAATTGAGTGATATATGGGTCATATTTAACAGTTGTATAGTTTTGGACTCTAAAAGAAAAATAAAGGAATGTACACAATAATTCCATACATCTGTTAGTGATAAAATCAAAACAAAAAAGTAATGGATGCAGAATAATAAACACAAACCATAAATCCCATTTATTAATTAGTTTAAGTCATACTGGAGTTCTAATGAGACAATTTTTATGATTATGGAGATAAACACTAGATCTGAGTTCAGAAAGTATCTTAGTTTGTTGAATTTCTAAACAGGATTTTCCAAAAAATTAGTCCTTTTTTACATCAATTCTTACTCGCTTTTGGACAAACTGCCACTTTTATTATATGTTAAAATGGTAAATAGGTTTACAAAATTTACCATTATTGGACCTTGCCCCAATGAATTTAAACATTTAACTTTAAAGTGAAAATTATGGCCAATTCCATTGTAATAAGAGACTAGACTTTTAAATGAAAAAATATGAAAGAAATCTTCCCTATAAATACCAAAAAAAATTCACATAAAAAATATAATTGACAACCCCTATATTAAAAATTTAAAAATAAATTTTACTAAACATCAAAATTAATACATAAAAATAAGGGAAAAAAATTAATCAACCAAATAACATGAAGTTTTGTTAAATTATTAGTTCAATCTACATATATCTGTAAAAGTGAACTTGTGTATGTGTAAAATCAGTCTCTACCAAACTCCTCTGTCAATTTTTGGTCTACAGAATGAGATTTGACATAAAGGGTATTCAGACCTGGAGCAAGTTTTTTAATCAGTTTTCAGATGGAAATTTAGCTGATAAGAGGTCAAAGTTGAAAGATTTTACCTTTGTCTCTATTAAAGTACTCTGCCAATGTTGGGTCTAAACACTAGAAATTTGATACATTGGTTATTTGGAGGTGTGGAAAACTTTTTAATTGCCATTGAGCCAGAAAATAACTGGAAAGTGGTCAAAATATGGAATTACAAAAATCACAAATCAAAATGAACACAAAAGCAGACATTCAGACTGAAATTTGCATAGCACAATGATTCAAACCACTAAAATTTGCATATGTACTGTACCGTTTTCCTATATAATAGGGTTCCTTACCTACTTAAGAGAAAAGTATTAGAAATGAA
>JAYKTE010683665.1:0-17723 GCA_036873565.1 Xipholeptos notoides
TATGTGTATATATATGTATATATATGTACCATAGCTGGGGGTCGCATGGAACTTTTAAAGGAATGGTGGGATGTTTCGTTTTTTTGTTTTGTTTTTTTGTTCTTCATTAACGGTCAGGATTGTTCTTAGGGGGTAAAATATTGCAAAAGTTCTTTAAACGAACCGAAGGTCAATTTATGGTCTCGAATCGGGACAGGGCATCCTTAACTATAAATATATGCAAAATTTCTCTATACATTAATATACGATCAGCGTTACAGAGTCAACAGCTTTTGATGGCTGTCAATTTGTCGACTGCGTGATTATCAGACTAATGGCTAACTATGTTTGGACGTGTTAAAAGTTCAGGCTTTTTACACAACTTCGTTTCTAATTCCTAACAAACTGTATCAAAATCTAGTAACTAGTTTCTTGATTAATATAAATTAAATCATCTATTTTCCTGTGTCTCTCTACGTACATATTTGTCCTTATATTAAGTAAGCAAAAATATGTACGTGATTTTTCTTTTTTCATTCTCTCGTGTGTGCACTGTGCATGTGGGTGTATTTGAATACGACAAGTTTATTTACTTATTTCCTCTGAGTACATAATTTACGGCCTAGATATTCACTTCATTTTTATTCTGCATCGCAAATAACTGTGTTCACTATGATTATATAACGCATATAGGAGCGCATATAATTCAGCAAACGAGATGTAAATGATTTATATTTGTTTGAGTACCAAACCAAGTATGACACGAGACCATTTTACGGGCTCATTATATATCCGGGCTTTTTGGGATCAATGTTGCCCTTCACCTAGATGAATTACTCTTATTTAGGTGATGGTCCTCCTCTACTTGGAAGTTTGGATTCAGTGTTATACTTACACCTAATCGAGCTACTCTCACGAGTTAACGCGCTTCATCTGATCAAAGAGTAAATGTATTTGTATTGTAATATGTTTGCATATTTATGATGTAAAAAGTAATGACTTTTGTGTATATCATTTCGTGGTCTTTTAAAGTAATCAAGCTAGATAGGATTCGATATGAAATATATGTAAAAAAATGTCCTCATAATGTAGATCAGTTGGATCTTTATATTCTTCTTTATTTTATATTCATAATTAATTTTTTTTTTCATTTCTTAAATTACATTCCAAAAATTTCAATCTCAGTATTTTTTTACGAATGAATAACATTAGTTTAGGATATTGGCACAATGGTCTATATCACTCTAGATTTGTGTTTCTGATCAACGCTTAGGGTTAATGACAAAAAATAAGCAAATGAAAGTCAATACTATCCTGAAAATCATACTATTTTTCTCTAGTGCAGAGGAGAGGAGGGTCTTACATAAATGTTAGAAATTAATAATATGCAAGCTTTATAAAAAAAACAATTATTGGTTGTAGCGAATATTGTCGCACTAAATAAAAATCTAACTTATAGTTGGTCATATTTTGGGACGAAGCTGTCCAAAATTCCAGCATCCAATGTGTGGATTAAGATAAAAATATGGTTAATAGTAATCAAATTTCACTGGGTTGGGGCTATGGAAAAGTTCTTATTATTTTGAAAATATCTTTAAAAATGCGCCCATCACTTTTACAGACCATTAAAAGTACTTTTTACCTGATTTGATTGCAATGGTTCGGGCATTTTTAATTTTGAATGTTTATAGATCTATCTCGGAAGCAGTTTGTGTATTTACTTTCGACTGCATAGTATCATTGTAACAATCCAAACGTTCTGCGAGTGCATTAAAGACGTACTTTGCGCGCGTGTGTGAAATAAAGACGTTCTAGTGCGTGATGGTGAGTAATTTAAATAGTTTTTCAGTAGTTCGCTTTTATGGCAAAAATGTGTGTGCGTACCTAATCTAGATTAAAGGCAAAAATGTGTAATTTGCATAGCAGCGTGTGCATCTTTTTTAATGAAATGTGGTTCAGTGCAATATTTCCAATTTCGTACACGTCTGCGTGGGGGGAATTCGTATAATTCATGGCGTAGCTTATCCAACCCTTTTCAATTTTTTCTTGCTCACCCCCCCTCTCCCTCTCTCTATCTCTTCCTTTCTCTCTCCCTCTCTCTATCTCTTCCTTTCTCTCTCCCTCTCTCTCTCTCCCTCCCTCTCTCTCTCTCTCTCTCTCTCTCTCTCTCTCTCTCTCTCCCATTGTGTGTGTGTGCAGGCGTGCTTGGGCATGTGTACATATGTTGTTTTACAGCTATATTTTTGTTCGTTTTTGTCCCTTATTTTCCTTCTGCGTGCATTTTGGCACGTCCAAATGCATGCCTTTCTTTCTCTTCTTGTTTCTTTTCTGTATATATCTGTTTCTATACCCCTCTCCTTCTCTCTCTCTCTCTCACTCACTCACTCACTCACACACACACATTCGCTCTCCCTGTTTCACTTGTCTTCGTTTATTTATTCTATTCTATTAAACCAGAATGTTGGCACGATTGTCTGTAGCTTGCTTGTCAGATCCTTGACAATTTCAATTCCAACCCTTCCTTAAAACTTCAAATAAAACACACATACATACTTCCTCCTCCCCCCTCTCTCTCTCTCTCTTTCTCTCCTGTAACCCTTCAACAAAATATAGAAAATTACAAAAAATAATATCAAAAATAAAGAAAATTAACTGTAATAATGGCAATTATTATTATTAGTCGTAGTATAATTTTTATTATTTCAATTTTTTATTCTTTTTTTTGTAATTTTCTATATTTTGTTGAATTTTTAATTTTATTTTTCCAATTTCATCAATGTTCTATGAAATGAATATAACATATGTTGTGAACATATGGATGCGACAGATCATATACCACATACACACACTCATATATATGTTGAAGATACTATGTTAAAATGCCAACGAAGTGTTATGACATGTAGTCTGTATGAATGTGTGTAGATACGAGTAATGTTTTTGAGTGTGTTTACAGTGTAATCTCTAGTATCGATTATCCTGACCCAAATAATAGTTCCGTTAGCTTGCCATTTCTTTCTGTTTTTGTCTTGTTCAACATGAAATTACCAATTTAACTTAAATAAATTTGGAAAAAAAAATTAAGTTCAAATAATGTCATTATCAATTTATTTCATCTCGGTTGCAATTTGTCAGTTTATTCCAAAAATGTACGTTTCACCAAACATCACAAGTCGTTTTCAATTAAATTCTGATAGGAGTGCTTGTCTTCATGAAAATATTACTAGAGACTAAAATATAATTTACTCTCAAAGAAATTCTTATCGCTCATAATTTTTACTAAAAACTCTCACCTGAATCATTATATTAAGAAAATAATAGATATGATAAAAAGAACATTTTATTAACTGTAATTGATTTTTTTTCTGAGAAACTAAACTTAGTATCACATTTTACTTTAATGCAAAATGCATAATAAGAATATTAACATTTCAGCCAAAATTAAGCATAGGAAAAACCCACAAAATCTCTTAATACTTCATATTCATTTACTCTCTTATACTGACTGACTTTTGGTACTCTTCCAATTTTATTTTCTCTTTTTCTAAAAGTCCAATTAGAAAAGTTTTATGTGAGAGATTTTAAGTCCTATAGGCCAGGTTGAATTTTGAAGAGCAGTTTCTATCCTCATTATATTTGTTAAACACAATCTTTCTCCAGATGTTTAGCCTGTAGGTTACCAGATGGTTTTTGAAGCCGGCTGACCACATTGAGTTTTCCAACAAGTTTAAACGATTGCTCTCTACTTTAAACTAAATTTCGTGATCCTATGATGCCAATGAAAGCAAACATGCATTATCATCTTCAAAGAACTAGCCAGTTGGTATGAAGAAGCAGGGTAAATGGGCTTGGTGTAAAAGACAACAGCAGCTGGATTCAACACTAAGAAGTTATGAAAACAGGGACCTTCAGGGTGAGCGATCTGAAAAACCAATAAAAATCTAATGATTTTAGTTGGGCTTTTTCTCGTACGGGTATTTGGAAAAAAGTGGGGTTAGAAACTTTTTTCTCTGTCCACTTTCTTAAAAGTTCCCGTTTACGCTGGGTAAGACAAGAGCTTCTATAGAATAGCTCAAAATCTCTATATCTGAATGTACTTGTACTTTACTGATTTTATAGTGCCTAATTATATTAGATATTTTATTCATTAGTAGCTTAAGTGTATAATCTCTACCAATTCAGAAATGGTTGATCAGTCGTTAAAAAAATCAGACCAAACCAAATCTACCAATTCAGTGGTAGTACAGAATACATAAAATATATATGGATTTTTAGTAGAAAGCTAATTCACAATTCTTATCTAATAGAGATGATATATCATACTCGGTCGAGCACCAAACCAAGTTAGGCTCAAGGCAATTTTACGTGCTCATTATATCTCTGGATTTAAAAAAAAAGTATTGTCTTTCATCTAGATGAGTTACTCTCCCAAGTTAACGAGGCTTGTCTAACCTAGGCAGCCGAAAGTGAGCGTGATGGTTTTGACTGGGACTTGAACTCCTATAATACGATCCTGGAGCTCAAGCTTCTACCCATGTGTAAATAGAGATATGTGTTTAAAGAAACATAAAACTAAGACAACAATCATATCTTGTTAAAGAGAGGAAGATTAATTTATTGTTTAATTCAGTGACATCTTTAAAAGTAAGAAATTACATTCTAAGCAAAGCGGGGTATAAGTGCATAATGCAAATTTTGGTATAGTTTTCCCAAGAAAAATGTATAATTCAATATTTGATATTAATAGATGATTACATTAACACTTGAAAAATATTCCTCGACTTCCATATAATAAGAATAGTTTTTTTTCTTTTCTTTTTTGACTTTGTTCAAATGATTAACAATAATTGTAAGCTCTACAAAGCCCCACTTCATTACATTTGATCTGAAGCTGATTATCGAAAGAACCAAATTAGATTCAAATTTTATACATTAGGATTAAAAAAGAAATAATTAAAAAAATATGTGATCTGGCAAAAAGCTCATTGACATTTAATCATTCTCGGTAAAATGATTTTGATAATTGTGGATTTTTGCTATTTGAGGAAGTCGAAGTGTTAAGTCTAATCAAACCGACGAATCCTGAAATTGATAAAATCATAGAAAAAGAACAAAGACAAAACTGAATCAATAATTTATGATCATCAAAATTTCAACGACCGTAGATTGAACGCTAAGAAAATTTATTGCCATATTGAAATAGCGTTAAATGAATGTTTAAAATGATCAAACAATGAATATTTCAATTGCTTTTTCTTTCGTTCATCCAAAGCCACGCTCACGCATCTGTAGACTTGAGCATATAATTCTTTCTCTAAAAAATCAGATTAATATTTTAAGGGGAAGTCCACTTGAGACAATGAGTTGGCAGTCGGACTTCAGAATTGTAATACGTGAGTTTGAATCCCAGTCGTTCCATTTGCGCTAATAATTGGACAATTACCCTTGGGAACGGTATTAATCCCTATATTCTTTCCAGCTATGGATTAAATAATGCGTATTGTGTTACTAGAATAAACTACGTGTGGATAAACAGACCGTTTATCAAAAAATAATTGTTCTTGACATTAAATGACCTAAAAGGTTGATATGCCGTAAAACAAACAAGTATATATTAAATAGATTAGAAAAAAAAAGAAATTTAAGCGCTTGTAGATCTATTTTCCCGACTGTTTTCTTCATCCTTATCATTGTTACTTTTTAGAACATTTCGGACCTGTCATAATCGTGAGTCAGAGAAATCTAAACTTAACCTTTTATTCAAACTACAGGGTAGCTTGTCCTTATTCTGGTAATCATTAATCATTTAAAAAAAAACAATAGAATATGGACCGAAAGGTCTGTATCCCCCCAAATCTTTCACGTAGCGTTGAAGAAAAACAAATAGACAAACGCATGCCAACATCATACAATTTACGCAATATGTTTCGCATGTGTGAGAATTTGATAACAGCGCAAGCTTTAATAAAAACATCAATGATGGCAATGAACATTATCACAGTGAATAAAATGCTTAATTGTAATTGGTCAGATTTTCGGACAAAGCTAGCTCAATATTTCAGCATGGAACTTATAAATTAAGATTGGAATAATGAATTATTGCAATCAATGTTCGCTCGGGAAAAGTTGCGGAAAATATCTTTATAGAATTTTTTTTCATAAACTTACGTCTGCCACTTGTACAGACCATTAAAAGGGATTTTCGGGTGAAAATACTGCTTAATAGAACCATAGTAACTTTTTGAACAGCCTGTCTAATGAACAAAATTGAAACTATTCGACCGTAAAACTCCCTATGCTCTATTTGTTAAGGGTCTTGTATGTTGTTTAATAGACCATGGTTATGATATACCAGTTACAAGTTTTCCATGTTTAACAAGTAGTTTGTGTCAAATAAATTAATGGAATTTTCATAAATAATGAATCCTTCTACGTGACAATGAACCTGAAAGGATTAGAATTAAAAATTCTCTTTGAAAGAGGGCTGAATTTCAAAATAATTTATAGACAACTTAGTTGCCTGTTATCAAAGTGTAAATGAATAACAAACTGTCCTCACAAGGAAAATAGATTGCGCATGAGGACCCAACCTTAACTTTCCTTTTGTTTTTGATTGATGTTAAAAGTCTGACACCTTCAGCAACAGCCTACTTTGGCAATACAGGTTGTCTGTGACAAAAAGTACTACTTATCATGACACCAATGAAGTAAGTTCAATGCTTAGGCCTTTTTCACCCTTCTGAAAGTGTAGTACTTGCTATAAAGTTTAAAAGAGACCTTGTAAAAGTGAAGAAAAACATCGTGTGCTAAGGATACTTTAATAATCACTGAAGATTCTCTGCTCATATAAATTATTCATGAAGTTATTGATCTAGCAGTTCGCCATTAAAACCAGTAAAAGTTTTTTCACAATTACACTGACAATCTTTTCAAGCTAATTACTACGTAAAAATGTATTTTCAACCAATTTTGTTCCCCATAAAATGAACAAAGACGAAATTTTGTCGTTTAACCTTTTAGATGTTGAGAGGCCGATATATCGGCCAAGACAACCTAGCGACAAAGATAACATGGTCGATATTTTGGTCCTCCGTGGACATCTAATAGAAAGGTTCTGATTGGCTAAATGCTTATTTTGCTAACTACGTATCGTCTCTGTTGCTAGTTATCGCTTTTTGCGCCAAGGTTCAAAGGATTAAAAAGATAAAAAACAATAGTTCTATAATATCTTTACAACCTTTAATAATTTATTTTAGAAGTACGTTCAATAAAGAAAATAACAACCCCAATTCACTGTTAAAAGAATTGTGAGTTTTGCACTTTTTATTCGCAGTTTCGTGTTAATTACTGACTCTGCTAGTTTTGGTCTGCTTTTCCATCCACAGATTCATAGAAAACATTTGGCGAAAAGTTGTTCAATATTTACAATTAGGTAAATATTATAAAGGGGGATATTTTCGTAGTTGTAGGTTTTTATATTTACAACTATGCACGAGCTATAATGTGATAAATCAAAAACCGTCAGTATTAGATATACTATTTTAACACAAATTTCTGACCTTCTTTCGAAGGATGGTTTTACTGTTCTAATTTTGATTCACGATTCTTATATATTCATATGTCCTCTACACAAAGAAAAACTCTCTTCCGATATACACTCTCGATACAAACATGACCACATAGATTTCTAACACCCTTATATCCCCCCACAAAAAAATAATAACCACTCTCAAAACTTATTCGGCAATGGATAACCAAAAACTGTTGATATGCTACAAAACAAAACCAACAACTATTTTAAACCACCGAATTAGTATATACGTTATTCGGTGTAGCTTTTGTGACTTTTTGTTAATACTGGAGCTACAGTTACGTGCTTTATAAATGCAACTTATTGCTGCATGTTATATCATTAATGTAATCTGTTTAGTAGCTTCTTTTTGGAAAAATCTTAATTACTGCAGCTAGAAACTTGAAAACTTAAAGAACAATAGAAGGCAGACAATCGTGCATGCGCGCGCACGTGTTTCAGAGAGAGAGAGAGAGAGAGAGTGAGAGAGTAGTTAGAAAATTAAGTGCTTTCTTTGAAATGTTTCTTTATGCTTAATAGAATTTGATCAACATTTTTAAGTTTGAATGTTTTCCCTGGGCTATGATTTATTTTTATACCTTTTTAAACTTATTGGCATTTGAGTAATTGTTTATAAAATGTATTTTTTATCATAGTTTTATGAATTAATTTGTCTTGTAATGGTTAAAAGAAAACAAAGAAATACTTCATATCAATATACTTGAACAATGATTTTTTTTATGTAACTTGTAAGGTAGAATCCGTCTTTTTTAGGCTTACATTAAACCTGATTTAAAAGCCTCTGCTTGAATCCTCCTTCATAGACTGAGATTTCCGTCTCGTCTGTTATGTTCACTTGAAGGTTGAATTCCATTAGGATATTCATAAATCCATTCCATTTTCTAATATTCATCTCTCTCTCTCTCTCTATCTCTCTATCTCTATCTCTCTATCTCTCTCTCTCTCTCTATCTCTATCTCTATCTCTATCTCCATCTCTCTCTCTCTCCCCCTATCTTCTTTGGGCTGCTAGCCTTGGCAGAAGGACAACAATTGAAAATAAGAATTGGAAAAATAGAAATCCTCAAGATTTATTGGAGTTTTTTCGAGAATTCAGTGCCGAAAAGCAAGATTGATGTTATCTTTTTTGAAAAAGAATGTTTGAGGCACAAGATGGGAGGGGTGGCACCATTAAAATGCGAGATCTTTTGTGCTTCAGAATATATTTTTCTACATAATAACCACCATTATCAGTCCACTTTTGCCAGTCATGACCGACGCGGTCCATTTCCTCAATGTTTGAAATGCAATGAAAACTAGTGTGGTCATTTTTGACGGAGAATGGGGGAAAATAATTGGTATAATAACATACTTCAAGAGCAGGAGAACATTAAAACATATCGTTCAACATTATAAATCATATAAACTTGGGAAATATATTAATTTCCGCATTTCCTCCAGCTATGGATCAAATAGTGCAACTTTCGTTATTCTAAGACATTTTTTACGAAAGAAAGACCTTTATCATAGAAATGATCGATTTTGGCATTAAATGATCGAAGATGTTTGATATGCTGTAAACAAATCAATCCTTTCATTTCTTTTTAATAAGGGTAAAATTAGTTACATTTTTAACGAATTTGAAGATTTGGGGTGTTTGGATTTAAAACAAAACATCTTCGTCTTTTATTTATCTTATTTTTCTTTGACAACTAATCAGCCAATAGTGAAATTCTACACTTGAATTGTCCCCTAATTAATCAGTATTTAATTACCACTCGAAAAAGAAGAAATTCTTTCATGACAGATGTTTGAGACTTTTCTTCACTCGGTCCTATCACTATCTTGTCAATTGAGCGATGTGGACTTTGGTTTGATCGAGAGCCTGATAACCCGAGCAGATGACAATGTAGTGACAGATGTAGTACATTACTTTCTGTCATTTTGCTTTCTACCGACTCGTAATCCTCTCATCTTCGTCTTTTTTTCTTCTTACTCATATTTTTACTCTCTTACGCCTTCCTAAGTATTAATTCTATTCCTTTTCTGCTTTCTTTTTCGTTTTCTGTCTTACTTTTCTCTATCTTATTCTCTTTCACTCTTTTTTTTTCTTTCTCTCTCCCTTAACTCTTTCTCGTTGGTTTTCTCTCCTTTACCTTTTCTCTTTTGCTCTGCCTCTTTTTCTTTCACTCAGTTTTTGTTATCTCCCCTTTACTCCTCTCCTTCTCTTATCATTTTATTTCTCTTTCTCCCCCCCTCTCTCTCTATATATATATATATATATCTCCTACGCTAACACTCTCTCACTTTATTTTCCATTTTCCTTTCTTATATATAGGCGGCGCACCTAACGCGCTGGATTTAAAATTTCGATTTCTTTTTAAATTTCTTCTCGACAGATTTAATTGAAACTTTACTACAAAGTATTTTCAATTGTCGAATTTTGTTATCGAAAACGCGAGACGATTAGGTGTATTTGTAGCTTCATGGTGGTCAAGGCACATCTGGTGAATAGCACCCCACTGCCCCATCCCTTGCTATGTCATCCTTTCACTTCATTTGTGCACAGAAAATTGAGTTGGGCGGCGCACAATCCTGCATAAACAATGTATTGTCAGTCCTTTGCGTCTCTCTCATTATCCTAATCTATTGAGTTATCTTATTACGAATCTTGAAATTTAGATGCCTTGAAAGCAGGAGGTAAGAAAGAAAAAAATGAAAACGTTCAAGAATTAATATTTAATGAATTTCTGTATTGAACATTAGAAGATTTCTCGTTTGGGGTTATTTTATTTGATGTCTTTTTTTTTTTAATAAATTTGAGAGGAGTGACGGTCACCCATTCATCATGGCCACCTTCACCCTCACCACGATCAACCTCGGGAAGCAACATGTTTGCAACGAACATTCATCATACTGAAGTTAAATCCAAGTTTTTTTGGCATTGATTAATCTGTGGTTTCCCTGGTGGTAAAAGGCTTGATTTTGTGTTTTGTATATTTTTGCATATTCTTCACTCTATGCATTCTGACAGGCTTGTCTACAAAGCATTTCCATACATGCCTTCATACAAGGTCACAGAATATTATGGATAATGGGACTGCAGTCAAAAGGGGCAATATTTCTTGTTGCTTGCAATTCCAAACTCCCCCTATTTTATTCCTTTCACTTTATCATTTAAATTCAATTTAGCTCCTTGATAATCCTGTAGTCACTCGGACGTTTTACGTGGATATATTATTTCTATTTCTTCTCCGCTTAGGATGTTTGTTTTGTTTTTTCTTTTCTTTTCGTTTTTCTTATTGGGTCTATATTAAGATTATATATTCCCTGGATATCTATCTTTACTGGCAATTGGTTCAGCAATAAATGCTTTCAGAATAAAAAATTGATTTTTTTTTCTGGAATGTTGGTTGATTTCAGGAGCATTGTTTGTATTTTCCTATCTTAGAATAAAAAACTGTAACTTACAGTTTTCTCAAATGTTATTTTTAAAGTGAGGGCATCTAAATGACCCATCTGATCTCCCTCTCTCTCTCTCCCTCTCCCTCTCTTTATCTCTCTCTCCCTCTCCCTCTCTTTATATCTCTCTCCCTCTCCCTCTCTCTCTCTCTCTCTCTATCTTTCCCTCACCCTAAATTCTGTGTAGAGAAACAAACACATACACAATAAATTCTATATAGAGAAATACAAACATACAAAATTGTGTATGGAGAAACACACATAAACTATTTTATAGTGATGCATGATTTTTCCTCTTTTTCATGCCTTGGATATTTTTTATTTGATTTTATAAAGAAATGTGTTGAATACAAAACGCTTTACTCAGAAAATGTAGGACACACAAAAAAGTTGCGTAAAATGATATGATTACCAGAATCAAAGCAGGATAGAAATCAAAAACAAACAATCAATAATTTCCCGGGAGAATAACTTCAAGGCTACTTTAAACAGAGAATACTCGGCATTACTCCTTTGTAATAAAGGGCTTTAATGAAAATAAAACCTTTTTATCCGTTTTAAAAGAGCATAAAAAAGACAATAGTACATTTTTTAATTATGCAAAAATATTGCTTAATTCATAACAGTAGAGGTCTATAGTAAAACAAGTACACTACATTCTTTTATAACACTTTCTAGAACTGAAAAGCATAAAATCTCTATACAGTATTTTTTTTTTAATTGATAGATAAACTTTAGTTTCAAATGAGCAAAAAAAAAATGCAATATTTTAGGGTAAAAATTATTTTTAATCAAACACCTACACTATTATATTATCGGTATTATAGTTGTCCCAAAAGTTCTTACATACTTTGAAATTTTACTCGCCAAGTAATAACAAAAATATTCCTCAGAATAAAGACAATCAGTTTTCAAGACTTTTCTGCCATCGATCTGTTAGCTTTTGGATCTGGTGAAAGTATCATTCAGTTGGATTTGAATCAAAGAATTCTTGACACGCTTTCTCAAACTTTTAGGACAACCTAATAAATTAAATGATTGTATTTTCGTACATATCAACGATAATAAATTTGGAAGTTCTAGACGGTCGTTTCCTTCTTATTTGGACTCATCAACAGAACATATCCAAGATTCGAAACCGTATACTGACTGTCAGCAAACCTATGTGACTGTCAGCAAACCTATGTGATACCAATTAAGTCTATCTAGAACTTCTAAATTTATTAACGTTATTATTTAGTAATTTAATTAGTCTACAAAATTAGTCATTTAATTTACACTATACATTTTCGGTGTATCATTTCCTTTATATAAATTCATAAGTGCTTTTTGCATGTGCACTTCTATATGCTTATTCAATGACTATAATATCAACATTATCATCATTGTGTATTTCTGTAATTATTTTTTATTTTTTCATTTTCTGATCTTCTAATCTTGCTTTTTATCTTTGCCTCCTTGACTACAGCTCCAGGAATTTCTCATTTACTTTTTTTCTTCCATTTGTTTAGAGTACCAATTATTAGAGGAGAAAAAACATTACTTTATCATTATTATATTTTTATTACCATTACGACTATTTACTTATCTTCTAAACTGTCGGTGTACTTTGAATAAGTTATTTCATTTTAAAAAAGCAAAGAATAAAGCTGAGTTTTTTATGATTAACTTGATTAAATTCTTCTTGTTATTACTTGTTTCGCAGACAAAAGCAATAAAAACTAGCGGATATAGCCAACCTTAGTCGAGTATTAAGCATGTACTTAAAATGGGAGGGCTTAATTGCTTTGGCGATCCAAAGCGTAGTTATAGTACTAGACATCTTTTTGTACCTTGATAGAAATGTAAAATTTATTTAGAAAATAAAATCTGTTAAATCTGTTAACATGAATTATTGTTAATATTCAAAGCCAAGGGTAAAGGATAATCCGAGAAGTATCAGATCTGCAATAGACATTTAACTTCATGCATTTTTTGGTTTGCTATATACCAGATGAAAAAAATGAATATATTTTGGGGAAGAATCCTTTCAGATGAGGCTTCATAATCTGAGTATTATTATTACTTTTTTTTTGCGAACTGTTGTCCTCATCTTCAGAATTTTTGTTTCACAAAACACCTTCATAGTTGAAACATCTACTATGAAGATTAAGAGAACAGCCTGCAAAAAAATTAAATGCACAAAAAGATGAGTTTGGCACAGAGCCAGTATAACGTGCCCACGTGGCAGATTGTCCCACCGAATTCTGTAAAAAATAGCATCTATATATTTATTTTAACGAATAACTTAATTTTTTTTTTCTTTTAGAAAAGATATATGAATAAATATTAAAACTGTAAAACCTTATATTATAAAAAAGGAATATCAGTATTGTAATTAATTGTCCACAGAAAATGTGTATTATAGAAGTATCTGTTTGTATAAAAAAAGCTCAATAAAGTGATATGCCGAAAGAGAGAAAAAGATTTCAAAATTTCCTTCTTCTATATGATTGTATTAAAACTAATATACGCACACACATTTTTACCAAAATATTGTGACTCAGTGATTCACTTTCAGCTAATTCAGTGATGGCATGAGTTTAAATAACTATTTCTAATTACAAAAACAAAGTTATCTACGTAAACAAATAGTTTTAAATGATTCAGTTTCTTTCGACTCCAAATAAGTTAATGATGAAAGCCACGAAGGCGGTCGATACCCATTGTTAGTGTCTATGAGAAGAGAGGTAGATTAATACTTTTAAATCCGGTGTAGACGGAATCTTATGTTGCTTTCTGTAATATTTCAGGAATTCCTTTCGGCATAACCAAAACCATTCTTTTTTGCCAATATTTTTATTCATTTTTATCTTTGCTTGCTCTTTCTTCTTTCGTCTAACTTTATTTCTTTTTTTTCAATTTTCTTTTGTTTTATAATTTCCCATATATACACTTTTTTAGTTTTTCTTGTTATTTTTTTTTCAGTCTTTATTATTTCATCTTTTATCTTCCTTGTACTTTTATCATCTAATTTTCAATTATCTTTGACTCTTCCCTTTTTTCTGTCTTAGAACCGCCTCCCTTTTTTTTCTTATTATGATTTCCTATTAATTTTTTCAATATTTTCATTTAATTTCCACTACCTTGGTGGTTAATTTTTACTTTAGTGTCTTCCTTTTTTAGACCTGTCCTATTTTTTCAATTGTTCTAATTTTCTACTTAATTTTTATTCGCTAGCTGTTTTCTTTTCTCTTTCTTCTGGTCTATATCCTTTTCTAACGTCTTTATCCTTCTTGCTTTTTTCTTATGATAATTTTTTTTTGTTTAGTTACTTTTTTATTTTTTTTAACTCTTTCTTTTTCATTTTTATATTAATTTTGTCTTTCTTTTATTCGCTTTGGTATTTTCTTCTATTCTTTGTATTTTCTCTTTTATGTGTTTTTTATGTTTGTATTTTCCCTTCCTTCTTTGTATTTCTTCTTTCTCCCTCCTATATTTTCTTTTTTCTTCCTCCTATTTTTTTCTATTTTCTTCCTATTTTCTTCCTCCTATTTTTTTTCTATTTTCTTCCTCCTATTTTTTTTCTATTTTCTTCCTCCTATTTTTTTTTCTATTTTCTTCCTCCTATATTTTTTTTCTTTTTTCTTCCTATTTTTTTTCTTTTTTCTTTTTTATTCCTCCTGTTTCTTCTTTTTTCTTACTCCTATTCTTTTTTCTTTTTTCTTACTCTTATTCTTTTTTTCTTTTTTCTTACTCCTATTCTTTTTTCTTTTTTCTTACTCCTATTCTTTTTTTCTTTTTTCTTTTTTCTTACTCCTATTCTTTTTTTCTTTGTTTCTTCAAGTTCTCTTTATTTTCTTTCTTTCGTTATTTATTTATTTAGTTTATTCCCTTTTTTGTTTCACTCTTTTTCTTTACCTTTTCTTTTGTTAGTTTTTCTTTAAATTTTTCTTTTTTATCTAAAATCTAATTTTCTCGAAATTTTTCTTCAATTGTTTCTTACCCGCTCCCCATATCATTCATACTTTACATCCAGATCCATCCACAAACCTCGCTCTACTTTACTAAATGGAACATTAAACAAAAAGTCCATCCAACTCCTCAACCTCAAAATTTGCACAAATTCTGTAAAAAATTTTACTTCACGGCGAAAAAATCTCAAAAATTGAATTGTTCACAATGTATTTTATTCATATCTTTTCTGATGTATGTGAATCCAATCGGTTATATTTGATTTCTGGCGCTCTCTCGACTCTTAATCCAAGTACTCATCTGATTAATGTCACTTCTGACTTGACGTGTTTTTGGGTTTTTTTTTTTTACTTTTAATCTTATATTCATTCTCCTTTATTCACAGAATGTCTGCTTGGAGCATAATGACATATATCGTGCCTTCTGATTTCATTACTCAAATCCAAAATATCAGAAAAAAATTCCATCCTTTTTTTTATTTTTTATTTTCAGGTCTGACTTGCTGTATCAGAGATTTTTGACCCCCAGATACTCTCTCTTTATATTTTTATTATCTCTGTATCTTTTTTTTCTTCTTCTAGTATACCCGTATTTTCTAATGACTAAGCTCACTACTTTCATTGTTCAGGGTCTTTTATCGTTTATACATTTTTGGTGGGATAGGCGTAAAAAACAATCATTTTCTCGGACACCGTCGGGAAACAACCTAGTCATAAAAATTTAAAAAATCACTGGCTTTCTTGCAAAGGACTAACCCCTCAGCTAACGCTTTCCACGTTGACTTAAAAGCTAAAGGCTAATTCTATTGCCCGGTACCAGAAGCGCCACTAAAGAGGAATGCTGAAAAAAAGAAACTGGCTATTTTTAGACCTGTAGTTGGGCAATCTGTCACGTGATCGCTTTATTCTAGTCCTGTGCTTGTCTAGGTTTTGTAATCAATCAAATATATAAGAGATCTTAAAGAAAATACTTACCCCAATAAACAGTGAAAAGAGCATTAATGTGCTGGAAATTACAAAATGTTAATAGTTAAAAAATAGAGAAAGTGACATTAGAAATTGAACATGCATATTGCAGGGGTCTCTCGACCCCAGGTTGGGAATTTTTTGGGTTCTGTCGAGAAATTGAGATTGCTTTAACCGTCTTCTAGAAAGACCTCTCTCTTCCACACCCACCCGGCTATGAGTTAATATTGATTTTACGTGGTCTCCATCAGAATAGCAAGGAGTTATCCGGACTTCTATTTTCATCTTTAGTGTTACTTACACAATATTTTGGCCGATATGCCTTTAGGCCATCTCTAGGTTTTATGCAAAATCTAAGACCTTATCAAAACTGCTCAACTTTGTTTTGATCTTCCAGAATAGACAGTTCCCATTACATAAGCGTTATCAGAACCTGTGTCACCTGAAGCTCTATGTTTTCCTACTTATTTCTTGATATGTTGTGTTTTCATTTCTTTTAAGATTTACATCTTTTTCTTCCGATCTTTACTTCTACATTCATCTCTTCTTCAACTAATTTATTTTTTTATACCGCGTGGAGTAGAAATAACTCATGTTTTTTTTTTAAATCGCGAAATATAAGATTTTATTGAAAGTGATATAATTTTTTCGTCAATTTATTTAAAGGTGTCTGCCATTTTATAAAGTTAGGTTAAAATGCGGACGAAATTGTCTCTGAACAGCTATGACTGACTCGTTAGTTTTCACGTACCTCTCGTATGCCAGAATCTTATGTTTAATTGACCACATTTTGAACTTCTATCTGAAACAAACAAAATTGTAAAATAACAAGTATTTGCAATAAAAACCTCTTTGATGTATTTCTAATAATATAGATCATAGTAATTGCATTTCACCTCTTATTTCTGCCCCACACTGTATCTGTTCTCTTTTCTATCTTTTCCATACATTTTCACCTTTTTATTTTTTTTTATTTTCTCTAAGAACTTCTTTTTCCTATTTCGCTTTCTAACTTTGTCCCCCCCCCACACACACATGCACATTTCTGCATTATTTCCTTCTTTCCATCTTGCAATTACTTCCTCCGTTTTAGATTCTGCTTATTTTTTCATTCTATTTTTTTTCTTCTTCATTCGAACTTTTGAAAAACGTAAATGCAAATAATACCATTGCAGACTTTTTAAAAAAAATACTTTTTATACAAGAATATCATTTAACAGAATATTTGACAACCCTATAAAATGACCTTTTCCGTTATATAATTTTTCAAGCATAATATAACTAAAACGTTTGACATAGCGTAAAATTAGTGAAACAATCACTCATTCTTCTAATTATTCTTTTATTCTCTTCGTATATTTTAGTTTTTTCAATCTCTTTTTCTTAATATTTTCTTATCTTTTTCCCCAAATCTTTGAAATCTTATCAGTCTTTTTTATTTATTTTCACAATCTGTTCTTCTTTCTCAATCTTTTCTTTCTCTTCTCAACCATTTTTTCTCTTAATTATTTCTTTTTCTTTTAAATCTTTTCTTTTTCTCCCAATCGTTTCTTTCTTTTCTCAATATTTTCCTTTTTTTTCTCAATCTCTTCTTTTTATCTTTTCTCAATCTTTTCTTTTTATCTTTTCTCAATCTTTTCTTTTTATCTTTTCTCAATCTTTTCTTTTTTTCTTTTCTCAATCTTTTCTTTTTTTCTTTTCTCAATCTTTACCTTTTTTTTCTCAATCTTTTCTTTTTTTCTTTTCTCAATCTTTTCTTTTTTTCTTTTCTCAATCTTTTCTTTTTTTCTTTTC
>JAYKTE010684776.1:0-17708 GCA_036873565.1 Xipholeptos notoides
CAAAAACTGTTTTAAAGATTCCAAAATCAAAATAAATAGTACCTATGAAAAAGGGAATTATAGAAACATAAAGCAAAGAAAAAAAACCCCAGAAATTCAGTTCTGAGATTGTAAACACGAATCGTTTGTTTTTTCTTGTTGTCAAACGACAAGTATTTCTTCTTCCTACCTCTTTCTATCACTCTCCTCCTTTCAATTTCCGTTTTGTGTCCATTTTTTCTCGATATCATAATAATGCTTTCTTTTGCCCATAGTTTAAGAATTACTTTTGAAGAATATACACCAAGCTTTATATTATTATCTCTCTCTCTCTCTATATATATATATATGTATATATATACATACATATGTGTGTGTGTGTGCATTTGAGTGTGTGAACAAAAAAGTAAACAATTATACAACATTAGAGGTTTTTTAAATACAATTTAAACTAATTTAATATATCTTTTTTGTATTTTAAAGATATTGAAATTGCTTCATATTAAATGTTTCTATCAAATCAAATTATTTGGGTTGCATTGTATTTCTTATTAGTTGAAAAAAATTTATAGTTAAGTAGTAAACCATATGCAATCAGCAGACTCGACCAGACTCCAACTCCGAGCATTCGTGTGAGGTTCGTGGTAGAGCATGCATATCAAGAGCGGACCTACTAAGTTACCCATTAAACACTACAACGAAAAAGAGAAAAGAAGTGTAATTAGAGAGGAATGTACACAAGTGGGCTGACTTGTTAGATTTTGGAAAACATCTGCAAAACTGATAGAAGTCTTTGGAATCACAAGTGAACCCATTCGCATATAGCCATGCAGTAGGACAGGCCGTCTTATGAAAAGAAGTGGCACTCAACACATACACACATACACGTACACACAAAAATACAAACATACACACACACAAACATGTAGAGATATGGCCAAAATTTTTACAACACTATTTAAAAGTTTATGATTTCAGATGTGTTTGAAGCTGCTCCAACAAGAATTGAACTTGAAAATGCCCTACAAATACCTTGCACTCCTATTAGGTTTAACTGTTTACAATCACTGAGTCATTGCCAATGTGAATGAAAATTGTTCTTATAAATAGAGGAATGCACATAAAGCAAAAAGTGTTGTTTATTGCTAACTTGGAATTTTTATGGTGTTACAAATCTTTTTGCCAGAGATGTATGTACATAACGTATTTGATTAAATAGTACCGACAATTTAATTCTAATATTTTGTTCGAGTTCCTTTTGAATGTTTGGATGAATGTCTGTATCTTTTGTTGATGAATTTGTAATCTCTAGTACTTTCGGTCTAGTACTTTCACGGGCCATTTTCGGTGGAATCTCTTGTACTTTTGGTATACGACTCTCACGTGCCATATTCGGAGGTTTTATGCCTATAATCATCACACAATTATATCTATATATTTCGGGAAAAAATTATATTTCTAAGGTTCATTTTATAACCATAATAATGTATTATCAAGTAATTCTTTCCAAATTTGCATGGGACAAAGCTGTGAAAATTTTGATGGGCGATGGGTTTGTTTTTCAATCAGTCAAATAAAGATTGTTTAATCTGTTTTGATCTGATTTGGGAAAAGATATGAAATAATGCATAAAATATACATGTATATGCAGCGAGAGTGGGGTAATACTAAAAGATTGGATTCAGGAATCACATTATACGGGATCAAATCCCAGTCTCAAAATTACATAGAATTGGCATTCGTTAGCTGTTTTTCTTCTCTTTTTTTTCGCCCCAAAGGTGTAGGTCCCAAAATGAAACATCTTGAGTCATAAAGACATTAAGGCCAATACTCTATCAGAAGAGTATTGGAATTCGTTAATGTCACAAAATGAAAAATCTTGAATGATATAGA
Source organism: Xipholeptos notoides (assembly GCA_036873565.1). Taxonomy (NCBI): domain Eukaryota; kingdom Metazoa; phylum Mollusca; class Cephalopoda; family Idiosepiidae; genus Xipholeptos; species Xipholeptos notoides. The sequence continues at coordinate 1,873 of JAYKTE010684776.1, forward strand.
CATTTTGGCTCACAGCCTAAAAGTGTTCATTTACATTTTTTAACGGGCCATTTTTTGTTGTTGTTTTTGCAAACGTTTGATTTTTGTTCGTTGATATACTGAGAAAAATATGTCGGAGAATTTATCCGATTTATCTTGGAGAATTATATAAAGTAAAAGTTCTTTGATTTATCAAATGTCACGTCAATAATCTATTGAGACGGTTTAGCGCTTTTTGTTATTAGAAAAATTAAATGAAAAAACTTTTTCCTAGAATTAGTTATTTCGATTAAATCATTTTTTGATTTTATGTTTCTGCATTCTTGAAGTGTTTTAATAATAATAATAATAATAATAGTAATAGCCTTATTGTCACTCTGCCTTCAGGAATCACCACCAGGCGTTGAAAGAGTAAGACGACTCGGTTAACGACAGGTGTGCAAAGTAGACGTAGGGGGTTGAAAGTTCTTTAATTTTTTTTCCATTGAAATATAAAAACTGATATTCTTTTTTCCATTTTTATTTGAACCTCAATATTTACTGAAAAATTGTTGATTCTATCCTCACACTATCGTTTTTTTCTTGTATATTGGTTAGTTTCCTAGACCCAGGTAGCAGAAACCAAAGAAAATCTTACGAAAGATAATGAGACTCGTTTTTATACACACTATTCTCTATCTTCTTTTAGTCATTATACGCTGAGCTCTCGTTAAACGAGCTTTTAGAGTATATAGGAGAATGTTGAAATGAAAAAAAGCAGTTCATTAATAAGTAGAATTTAAAAGCTAAACTCTTGGAGTTGTTTCCTGCTTCTGTTTGCTTTGCTTGCTGATGTCTGCCGTCTTATAGAATAAAGCATTAGACGAAAGTCTTTGAGTTGTTCTCAACTTCTGTTTGCTTTCCTTGCTGCCTTCTTATAGTACGAAGATCGCACTAGATGTCTAACCACAAATCAAAAGATATATCGACTTGGTCGGGCACAAGATCAGTTTTAAGTTCTCATAATATACTTGAGCTTTTGTAATCAGTGTTTCCCTTCAGCTAGATGTGTGTCTCTCATTAAAGTGAAAGCGGGTTTCATCTACCCGGGTTTTTGGAATCAGTGTTATCCACATAAATCAGAGGGAAACCGCGTGTGCAAGGCAATACATTTCTAAGAGTGTATCCTAAAGTATTTTTCTTTTAACGGATGATTTTTTTTTTCATTTTATGACGTATCAGATATGTTTTTCTGTATGAAAGATATTATACTTACTTTATTACCATTTTTGCCAATCCTACAAGATCACAAATATTTAATTAAATTTTCTGTATTTTTTCCTTGATAGCAGAATCAGTGCGTATTATTACAGATTACAATTGCGAAATGGCTACACACGACACACATAATAATTTCACTTTAACACGCGTTAACTGTAATTCCATAAGGATGTCTAATACAACTATAGAGACTTGAAGGCATCAAGCGGCATTACCATAAAATCCATTGATAATGAAAAATTGATTGAATAAGAGAAATAACAGCTGTCCCAGAAAAAATTTAATGAATAGTTTTATTTATTATTCTTTAGTAGAATATATTTTACCGACAATATCATCGCAATTTTAGAGTTATGCATCACGAATAAAGACGTTTTGTATAGAGGGAATTAACGGATTATGTTGTCGAAAATGATTATAAAATATAGGTAAATCGTATCAACGGATTTATGAATACATCTGGCTTGAATTGATTTACACAAACACACATACATATACATGACAAGCACAGTCTCGTATATATATATATATATATATACATATGTGTTTAGGTTCCGTCCAAAATTAATTTGGGCAAGAGTCCAAGTTTGTTACTGTATTACAAACTAGAGTGCTCAATATTATTAAAATAGAGCAGTTATAAACTGAGTGCCTGACAAAGCACATCGGTGCAGAAACCCAGGGTCGTAGTCATAACATATACATCTATATATATATATTCATGGTTTGTTAAATAGATAATGAGAAATTTTCAGGAGAGACATTAAGTATGAATTCATCAAACTGCTACTTCATGGTGAAGTATGTATACATATAGTTTGATTTACTGACAACTTCTTCTCATTCAAGCTTTGAGCGCATCGCTGTTCGTTTTGAGACCAGTCTGATCAGGTTTAGCGATGCAGGGTAACAAGGAACAACGTTATACTATCAAATTTCGTGTTAAACATAAGAAAACCAAACAAAAAGCTTGCGGAATTTAAAGGATGCTTATGGGGATGAACAAATGAGTCAAGCAAGTTTCTATTGGTGGTTTAACAAATTTTCTGAAGGAAATGAATAGGTTGAGGATAAACCTAGATCTGGAGCACCGGACAGTGCACGTAAGGAGGAAATCATTGAGGGAGTGCGAAGAATAGTGATACAATACCGTCGGATAACTCTGAGGGTTATATCTGAAGGTGTTGGTATTAGTATTGGCACAGTGGAAACAGTTCTGACTGAAGATCAGAATCTCCACAAAGTTATTACTTATTGAACATACGCTGGTGACCACCTGGATGGCTGACAGGGAAATTAAAGTGGTACAACACCCACCCTACAGCCCTGACCTAGCCCCATGCGACTTCTTCCTGTTTCTACGCATGAAAGACAACCTCAGTGATCGGAATATTACCGAAGAAGAACTTTGAGCAAGTCTTCCAGGATAGGAAGAGACTCATGAATAAGTGTGTGGGTGTGAGAGGCCATTATTTTGAAGAGGAAAAGTTTTGTAAGTTTTTGAAAATAAATATTATCTCTCTTGACATTTTCTCATTACTTATCGAAAATACTTCATATATCTATATAAAGAAGGACTTGTGGTTTGGAGAGTTGTACTGACGAGCCCTAGACGGCGAAACAGACATGTATGCATGTTGCAAAAATAGTTCATATATATATATATATATATATATATATATAATGTTCTTGTTTCCCCATTTTTCTATTTACAAAAAACGAAGAGTCTCAACAATACGATATTACATATATATTTACATAAATAAATTCTAATATAATTTGGTAAATAGTTACGTCATATTCGTCTATATTAGAAAGATATATAAGTGTATTTGTGCGTGAATGTGGATGTTTATGCGTGTTTGTCTTTGAGTGTAAATAAATTCTACTTATATTGGTAAATTTAGAAATACTACTAATGCCATATTTGTTGTTCGTTTAATGTTGAGATATATTTTCTATCCATTTTATACCATGCTAATGCTGAATAATTCCACTAATATTCATAAATAAAGAAAATTAGAACTTCTACATTATAAAAGATGAATTTTTAAAAAATTATTTTGTTTTGGTTAATTCTTTTAAACAAAAAGAAGACGCCGCTTTACTGTTCATCACACATATTAATACAAAAACGTATTAAAAGCAGCTTGTTCATTGGTCGTTATTATTACAACAAAAGAAAATTCCTGATCGAGGCTTATAATATTTCAATTTTGAAAAAAAAAAAGGAAATGATACTGCTACCATTTTCCATGAAATGTCTTCCAGCTGAGTTATTGATTGATTCTGTTTTCAATTTTCAATTTCCTTAATTTTCCTATTTTGCTGACAGCTTTGGAGTCAATAATATTATTCTACGTACATATGTCCCTATCGTTATGAGTGTGGAAGTCACAGCCAACCTGAGGCGATAACTTAGAGAGGCATTTGAAAAATAGCATTATGTGCCGAAAAAAGGGACTTGGAGAAGATATGCACTTCAAGCAAAGTGCAGAATACGAATTTCAAGTTATGTGAAGTGATATATACCAGACAATGTAGAATATTAGAAGAAGCAAAGTGGGTGTCTATGTACAAGTGATGAAGAAAATATAGATACGAAACAATGCATGAAAGTATATACGAGAGAATAGAGAAAATGTAGATATAAAGCAATTTGTACAGCTATATAAAAAGCAATTAAGTAAATTTGGGAGATATATATAGATACAAAACAATGCGGAGAACTATATACTATAGAATAAAGAAAACGTACATATAAAGCAATTCATATAGCTATATCAATGGCAATGAAGAAAATTTAGGAGATATATATAGATACGAAACAATATATACAATTATATACTAGAGAATAAAGAAAGTATAGATATAAAGTCATTTATACAGCTATATAAAGGGCAATGAAGAACATTTTGGAGATATATCGACGTTAGTAAATTGTAATCATAGTGTTCTATATATAATCCGTTCAATAGTAATCGAGGTATTCCGAGACAACACCTATCTAAGAACACTCCAAAATATATAAAGTACAACTGTGTAAATTTTCAAGAAAATAGGTCCAGCCGTTTTGGAGTCCAGACACAGACACAGACACACATCGTTCAATTCAATTATAGATTAGTTTAGGTAAGTAATGATACTTGCCAATAATTATAATTACAAAGAGCAGTAAACTTAAAACTGGATTTGGAAAATAGAAAGAGAAATAAATCTAATTGTAAGCCAATGATTTACTTCATTAAGGATACCAACAATTGACCCCAGTGTCTTCTTCGATTCCAAAACCTGTACTTAGTTAAAATTTGCGTGTTGAACCAGCTAGTGTGATTTTTTTTTTAAGAGCACTCGAAAAAAAGCTGGCCTTTTTCCAGGACTGGGTTGACAGAAAGAATGAAAAAGATATCAGTTTGTCATATAACGCCCAGTTTAAGTGCATATATCTATAACTTGGTTAAAAAAAACAATACGAAGAGAATGGTTTTATGATAAAGAAAGAAAAAAAAGACTAGCAGAAATAACGATATAATTTTATTACAACAAACATTGGAATGGATATTGAAAAACAAAAGATTAGTCAGACATAACTTTAGTTCTGATCAGCCAGGCGTACTTAGATCACACCGCTGCAAGATTTGAATTGACTTGCTACCAAATACAAAAGTAAACAAAAAATAAAACATAATTTTGCCAGAGAAGCTGTGATTAATTTCATTTTCTGCATATCTAAAAGCTTTGAATACTGTTGTTTTAGAAAAAAAAGGATAATAATAATACACACGAGAGAAGTCAATTCATATACAAGGCAATGCAGTACAACCAAACAGAAAACAATCAAATCCATATGTGAGTAATATTCTGAGTGAGCGCAAAAAATAATTTTATGCAGACTCGATACAATCTAGCAAACCAATAAATCGCCGGTAGAAAGAAAAGTGCCAATTCAAATGCATACTCAAAATTTGATTTAAAAAAAAAAATATATAGATTAAAGTCAAACAAATATTTTATATATAATTTTTATTATAAAATATGTTAAATTTGTATCATGATAGTCCTACTCCCTTAAGTAAATGAAAATATAAATATTTTAGATTTAAAAAAATTGTCGATTAAAATATGAGAATAGTTACAATTTCTATGAATATTTATTTTTTTCAAATAGCGAAATAATCCAAATAACGATTGTTATTTACATTCACCCGCCAAATCTGATTAAAACAGCACCTATAAGCTAGTTCATTTTTCTATATTAAAAACCAACGTAATTTCAAACCACGTGAGCGTCAACAGAATCAACCTCGTAACAATTCTAATTCGTAGTTTGCATAAAAAATATACAAATTATCACTCCTTATCTCAAGGATTCTGAAAAACAACTTCCATTTCAAGTCATTATTGTTTAATGGTTTTTGGTTGTTGTTTTTTTTCTTTTCAATAATATTTCTAATTTTGCATCTTAAATTATAAAAAACAAAACAAACAAAACAGATTTGTCAGGAGGTAACCCTTTAAAATTCTGTATATTATCGCCCATTAACAGTTCACTTATGACTTGTTTCATAAAAAGAGGATATGTAATTCAAAGTAATATATTTGGCAAGAGTAGATACTAGAGTTAAAAAAGAACAGTATGTTTTTGTTCTTGCTGACAATGGTTTCCTAAACTCAAAAAACGAAGGGAGGCCCATGTTGCAGTAGGTGGAGTCATAATACCAACTTTAAATCTCAGTGGTTCCGGATTGTTCATAATTGGGATAATATTGACGGGAAAGGTATCAATCTCCTCTTTCCCTTCAGCTTTGGATTATATATTGCAACTTGTTTTATTAAAACCACGAATTAACGAATGAAAGACCACTATAAAAATATTATCATTCTCGACCTTAAATAATAGAAATTATTATATGCTGTAAAATACCAGCCCATGCAAATATGATACTGTCAAGATAAATCTATATTACAATGTCCCTCCTATTATACTTTAGTGTACATAGTAATTTCGTTGTTTATAGAGATTTCATATGTGGACGGATTAATTGGAGAAAGCCCAAGGGAAATTATTACAACATAAATTAGAATTAAAGAGAAATGCAAAGTTATGGATGACAACACAAAATTAGCAACAAAGATGTGATTGATCTATGACAATTAAAGTGACTGTCCTCTAATAGATGGGAAATGTTGTAATTTGTTAATATTTAACAAGAGTATTGTTTGCAAGAAAAAAAAAGCAACTGTTTCATAAATGATAATGAATAATCTAAATTGACAATGTAAAATGCAATGTAAGCTTCCTCAGACACCTTATTAACCCTTTGGGATCTTCGTGAGGGTCATTTTGTTGGCTTTATTGCGTTTGTTCCTAGCCGTTTTTTATTTCTTCTACTGGGTTAAATTGTTATAAAAAAACAGTAGAAAATGTTAATGAAGTATGAAGTATGAAGACTGTGCATAAAGTAATTTGATAGATATTTTGAGACATATCTTTTATTAAAAGGGATTTTTTTCTTATGAAATTTAATTAAATTCTCATTCGATCTTTTAGTATTAATTTTGAATATTTGATGCATTAAATGATTTCATATTTCGTATTTTTATCATTTATACTACAAATAAGAATCTAAACCCTTTGGTCTATTTTTTGGAATATTTTGAGATGATGCTTCATAATATGTATATCCATTTTTTTTTTCAGACTGCTGTCCTCATCTTTATAGTTTTTATAGTGTACACTACGTTTAGGCCAAATAATCCTCGGTCATTATTCAGGTTTATTAGTCGTAACCGGATAGGGATGTTGAATCTAGGAAATGAACATTTCTATCTATTCACATTTAATGCACCTAAAGAAGGCCAGAGGATTAGTTTATGGAGTCGTTGTGAAAACAACAACTATAAAGATGAGGAGAATAGTCCGAATAAAATGTGGATTAAGATTGCAATTTTGAATTAAAAAATGTAACAAAATTTCGCTTGAGAAAAGTTACCGAATATTGTTTTTATGATTTTATACATACATTTTTCAAAGTATTTCGCCCATCAATTTTACAGGCCAATAAAAGTGAATATTTATTCAGTGAGAACATGGCCTAAAATTGTAAAATATTTTTCTTGTATCTAAAACAGCATTTAAATGATTGCTAGTGTTTAAGGAGAAAGTGTAATTTAGTGTAAAGGTGGAAAATTTTACGAAAACACATATTTGGATTTACCACCCCTCTTCGTGATGGGCAAGATTAATAGAAGCTAGAGAAAGTTTATAGAAAACTATTTTTACAAAAAAAAACTCCTATTACAAGGTTTAGTCTAAAAGAACTTAGACGAAGACGATGATAATACTCATAAAACAGACGTCTGCGATGAAGACAACTATAACACCATCACTCTAAGAATATGAAAAGCAATTCCTGACGGAATTAAAAGAATCGTATTAATTTCTATGTTAGAGAAACTTGGTACGGTGAATAGAAAATCGGATTTTATGTCTAAATCTTCAATCATAAAATAAAACTGAAACAAAACAGTTCAAAGCAGATCTCATTATTGCTCTATGTCTCTTCCAGACTGACCAAACTAGACAAAAAAATCGTATCATCAATTCTGTACTAGCTTTCTCGGAGATTCTTTAAAAGCATTTATTTTTTTAGAGATATGACTTCATAAGACCATTTTTCGTTTTACCTTAAAATGGCAGTGGTACAAAAGTTTGAGGCCTGGACTTTGCAATCGAAATACACGAGGTCAAATCTTAATTGATCCGTCGTATTTACTTTCGGACTGATACATTTGGGAAAGGTCATCGCTTAATTATGAACGAAAGATATTCATCGAAAATATTGTTTCTTGGTATTAAATGACTAAAATTTGAGATATTCTAAAAATATCTATCCAGTGCTTAGAATGGCGTTATTTTAATTCTTTATTTTCTAATTTCGTTTTTTTTTTTTCTAATTTGCATTTATTTCGTCATCTTTGATATCTAGATTATTTTGATTGTACGAATTTATGACTCAAATTGTCCGGATTTCTACTCTTACCTTCATTGTTATATCATTTTTATTATCATTAAAGTCATTCAAACTTCAACTATAAACTTCACTGTTATAATTATCATGTTTTAGCCTACGAACTTTTAGGCCTTCTTTAACTATTTCTTGAGTTTGAAACCTTGACACTGGCTTTTTCAGAACTGAAAAGTTGACCTTTTATTTAATCATTGATTACAGAAAGGTTTCATAGTTTGAAATTAAAGTTCCCTGGTTCAAGTAATACCTAAATGACGCCAATGAGTTAATGAACCAAAGCATTAAGATTATGATAATGAAAATGATAGTTGAAATCCTAATAACTTGAATAATGATAAAATTCAAAATATATATCATCAATCAATAGGCTTCACAGGAAATGAATTTTATCCAACGTAGGCTTTTTTAATTATTTCTAAATACAATGATCCCTACTTTTTAGAAATTCATCATCAAATATAAGTTTCATCTCTTGATGTGTAAATACATTAATTTTCCCGAACTGATTAAATACAGACAAGCTATTCTTATACATTGTATATTTTTTACCCTGAGGCGAAACTAATTAAAGCATACCTAATATAAATTGACATTATAAATAATAACGGTTTCAGAATGTGGTCAGACTACCCCCGTAAATTACATAAGAGAACTCCCAGAATTTGACGTGAAGATTTGGCTTCCTAGTAAATGTAGAAGGCCAAAGGGAACATCGGCTGACACATTTTAAAGATGGCAATGAGGATGACAGCCAAAGATTAATAACTTGTATAAAGATAATAATCAAGATTTCTCTTGTAAGTTCAGATGATCAAACCGAGAAGCTACTAGTACATAATTAGTGTGTGGACAGATATTCATAGTTAAGATGAAGCATTGAAGATTCCAATATAAAAAAAATGTGTTTGAATTTTAGGCTTATGCTTTCCATTCAGTTTATGAAATCTCCGAACTCATACTGTTGAGTCGCGAAGTTGGACTACTTTTATGCTTATTGTTTTGTATATCTTCAGTTGTCATAAGTTTCAATTTCTTGTAGATTGCACAATATTGTGAAATCGTTCTAGTTGTTTGGCCTCATATTCTTCACATCTGTGCTCATCATTTGAGAATACTCTTCTTAATCGGACTAATCTGATAAGGATATGATTGAAGATTCATGAATCAGGAGACGGCTTTTACAAGACTGAACAAATCAGATAACAGCATTTTGGGAAACTGGCCAGTTAAGAGACTGCATTTTTGTTAAGTGGCCAATCTAAATAGCAACATTTTGTAGTCAAGCCAATTAGATAACATTGTTTGCTTGTCTACTTTTGAGGATATAAATCTTTTTAGGAACACTTCAAATGGTTTATACAAATAAAACATCTCAACCTATATGACTTTTTATAATTTGTCTGAATCAATTTCGTGTTACTTATTTGGGTTTCTATAATCAAGATCTTCCGAAGATGCTTCTACTACTGAAGTCCAAAATTAAAATGTGCCGGGATGAGTTCTTTTATAGTTGTTATGATGGAATACCCAAGCATTACTCTAACAATAGAAATAGTTAGCTAGTCATGAGAGACGCCAAGAATAAGAAGTATAGAAAAGAGATGAGTTACACACATGAAGAGGGCAGAAGATAAAAAAGAAAGGAGCACTGCTTCATACTTGCCTACAGACATATACCTTCATTTGATTCTATTCTTGTTTGTACCATTCGTACAATAAACCTGATGTGTTAGCTCAAGCTTTGTTCGTATAATTATTCTACCTCGGATTATATTTTGCTTACATCGAAATTCACGATATATAAGAATAGAGTAATGAAATGTTTGAATGGCTGATAACACATGTAAATAATAGATTCAATTCCTAATTTACCCTGTTATCCCATACTGCTATCTGATAAATTCTATAGCCTTTGAATATGTAATACTAGTTAGAATTACAAAAACACACAAACATACGCAACCATGAATAAAGTAAAATAAAATGAGAAAATGTACAATGAATTTAATTTTTATTAATAATCATGAAAACACTGTAAATGTATATATGCAACAATTATCTTACTACCAAGACCAGTTTGGAATACAAATGTTTCTTAAACTAAAGGATAAATTCTGAAAATGACTATCTGTTTGTTGAGCAAGAAGTCTCCTTTTTATCTTTCTAATTTTTATGATAAAGGCTTTAAAAAAAATTACAATTAATGTATTTTACAGTTTCGATTCGATGATCAGTAATTGGGAAACACATTACAAATAACATTCTTTAGCCTCTGAAATCAATATATGGAAGAGACTGACAGATAGACAAATAAATATCTTGTAAAACTTTAGATTTGATCAGGATCCTCAAGAATCAGAATATTTTTCCAGCTGTAATATATATTCCATATATTTCATTTCTGTCGAAGGCTGAATTTAATTAGTAACATGAAAGAATTTAGTTTTAAAATATATTTATATAAGAGGGTTGTTCCAAAAGTAATCCTGCCTATTCGTAAAGTTATTTTTTCAGAGTTAAAAATCTATGAAGATAGGACTGGTACCATTATAACAGGAGACCTATTGTCCTCAATAGTTTATTTATCTACATAGTAACCACCATTCTCGTTTTGAGCACGCTTTGTCATTCACATCTCTGTCGCCACTCTGAAATCGACGAATCTATCTCTGAACTGGGCTAACATCAAATGCACCGACTTCATAAACGTTCAACAGAAGGCGGTGAATGTTAATCGCTTCAATTTTTCTGGAGTGAGGAATTCAAAGACGCATCTCTGAAGATATGATTAAGATATGAAACTTTTGGATCATAAATGCATAAGTTCATACATCATAACATTGAATTTTCAATCTCCACTGATCCATTCGGGTGGAATGAAAATAAGGGAAAAGGTATTAATCGCCTCATCTTTCTATGGATTAAATGCTTCAACGTTTTATTCAAAAGAGCGTGTTAACGAAAAAAGACTATAAAAGAACGATTTTTCATGATTCGTTATCTTCGAAAGGGCCGATATACCGTCAGAAACAACCAACCTACGTGTATACCTGATAAGACCTTTTTTTGGATGTCTGTTCTCCATTGTCCTTTTCAAAGTATCTATTTGACTCTGTTTTTTACAAAAGCAGTAAAACTCAACCCCGACTTAACTTAGTTATTACTTTAAGGCATTTGCTCTTTCTCATTGAACGTCCTTCAATTTTCAGTTCCAGATATGCATGACAATACATTCCAAGTAACAGGTTTTAGTGTTTCTTTTTAAAAAAATACATTAATGGATATAAGTCTTTCATGATATTATTGCTACCTATATTAGTGAGAGGATAGGGATTATGCACATACCATCTTATTCTTTTTCCATTAGATTGGCGCGTTATCCAGTGCAGATATTGACGTTATTCCTTTTTTTGGGGGTTTGTTTTGTATTTGTAGCATAATATAACACCTGTAGTCGTGTTGTAGAAATAGTAGGAAGCTTTGCAATTGCAAAGCTGCATACCTTACTTTTATGAATAATTTTCCCTGTTACGCAAAATGGTAGCTAGTAGTAGATGTCGATTATAGCTTAGATCCATAGATAATAGTTTAATTTGTGTATTATTGAATTACTTTGTAAATATTAAAGTCTCCATCCATATTTAGAATTTTGCTATGATAGAAGAAATTTTCGTCTAAAATCAATTGTCATTCTTTACTTTTGATGTTTTCTTATCTTTATTAATAATACACTTGTAATCTTGAAAAATGATGATGTATGATTTTATATGTTCGGATAAAATGTTCGAAGCTGTTTTTTCTGTGTTTGTATTTATGTTTGTGCGTGCGTGTGTGTATTTTTGTGTTTTTTGTGTATGTGTGTGCGTGTCTGTTTAAATACATAAATGTAGAATTCCGGCTTTTTCATTTTAAATGGATTCAAAAACCAGTGCTTTTAAATTTGAAACTGTTGTTACTTTTTTTTACTTTCTTTAAATTTTAAACTGGTTTTGCTTTTTTTACTTTCTTTTTATGTTCTTCAGATTCGTTTGATATTTGCTGGCTGTATGGTTAATGTATGATCAGGAAGGTTAATAGATCTGAAATTCAACCCCATAAAGATGGGAGAATATTTGAGTCAAACTTGTTAATGGGAGAACCAAAAGTTTTATTGTTTAAATTAAAGCTATACATTCAGAAATGAGTTTGAGCTTTAATATTTTTCTCGTGATACTATGCATACAAGTATATTTGTTATTATTTGGAATAATCCATTTATAATCACCGTTTTATATGAATTGACAATAAGATTACAGTGTGGACATTTTTGCTTTCATACAAACATTCTAGTTTTAATGGTGATGATTGCTATTGTGTTCACCAAATTTAATAAGTGTGAATTTTTTAAATACTGAGTATTCGAAATAAATCTTAGTGCCTTCAGTAAGGGTTAAGGTTGGAACAGTTTGATAGGCGATACATTTCATGGTAGACCTCAGGTTTCACCAGTTCTCTGACTTCTTATGTCTTTTAGGCTCCCAGTCACAATATTTACCATTATGCTTGAACAGTGTAATCTGGGGACGAACAGATTAGAATACTTTTGAATGAATAGTTAAATGCGCAGGGTTTAGAACTGTATTAAACAAGTTCAAATCTCAGTTAAGCTACGTGGGGCTTTTTCGTCTGCATTGGGCAGATGGAATTTGTTGATTCACTGTAGTAGCTCATATAGTTATAAGGAGGTTATTGATCGCAAAACCCGGGAAGGTGCAAGCTGACGAATCTAGAAAAACTGCAGCAGTGCTAATTATCTTCAAATAAACAGAGCTCATTGCCCTATTGATTTGAAGATACTCAGTCACTGTGAAGCCTCATTGGCATCATAGTTACTTTCTGAATGAACATTATTTGAGCAATTTTGATTTAGGTGGAAACTACCAAGACAAAATAAGACATTACAGTCTTGCACAATAGATTCATAAACAATAAGCAATATTCATAGCTGCCATTCTTATTTCATTCCTGTTCTATTATTTAGTGATAGTTCATTTATTCCATTGATTTGTTTTTTTATTTCTTTTATAAGGCACAAATAATCCAGCATATTTGACACTTGTACAACGCCAATACCACCCAGAAATTTCTGTTGTTATTTATATAATATATAAATGAAAAAAAGTTTAATTAACGACAAGGAGTCCGTGAAGAAAAAATTGAAAACATAGTTAACAAGTCTTTTCAGATTTTGGCATTGAATCGGGATTTATCGCAATGTATTTTTTTTGTAGTTTTTAATTTTTTATATTGTTTTCATTCTTTTTAATATGAATGTTCTCAGCACTGACAGGTTATTAAAATGAATTGGTTTCTAGCAATGCGTAAAGAATAGACTAGCTTTCAAAAATGTTCTCCACGATTACTCCAAACGTCTTCATCAATATCATAAAGATGAAGGAAGAAATTTACACTCCGTTTACTTTTTGGTTTTCATGCAAGGCATTATAAGAAATCCCACGCTGTCAAAAACTACTAGATATTTTCCCCTGCAGTTAACATGTCATGAAATGTTAAATACATGAAAAATATATAACATATTGCTGGGTTATTGTCAGAAATTGTATTGTATTTTCCTTCCCCCGGGTCACTAACTTTTCACGTTTCAACCGTAAAACAAGTTAACAGCAGTTTTTTTTACACACAGCACCTAATGATCATTTCTGATGTCAGAGTTTCAGTGAATACTTTTAAAAAGCCTTCCATTATCATAACTATTGTAAATAATAACGATTACAGTGATAAAATAGCTTTATATATGTCTGTCACTCAGAAGCCTTCCAAAATTGCTTACTATTATCTAAGGTTTAAAAAGGTTTAGCCCATTGAACAAATGTACAATTTTAGAATTTAGGTATGCTTGTTGATTAATAAATGAATGAGTCAATTATGAAAATTGAAAGGGCCATGACAACAATAATACTATCTTAACTAACTTGACTTTTGAAAAATGTCATGGATACGTAAAAGTAGGTATAACTCATTCGTTTGTTTTAAATTTAGATTAAGTTGTCTAAATCATTAAAAATAACTGTTTGAGCGATAGTGGAAAAATAACACATTTATTTGTGTTTAGATTCTCAGAAAAATACATTTGAATAGAGAAAATAAGCTTCTATGTTTAATTCAAATATATGGTTGCTAACGGTAATGATTAGTTACCCCATGAGATCTTGATTATCGTTCCCACTGTTTTATCGCAGGATAATGACACCAAATTTATAGAACAAGTGCTTCTTCGGCCACTGAAATATTTCACTTTCATTCAAGAGGGTCAAAATTGTGATAGTAGTTGAGACTAAGTGCATTGGTGTATATATATGATAATGTATAAGATAAGAAAAAGACATACAAGGTGGAAGGAGGGAAGGTTGAAAAATATTCTGCTGTAAAAAAGATAAATTATATTATTCTTCCAGATCTGTTAATAGTGGGGATTCATGTGAGAGAACAAAACAAATGAGTTAAAAATCTTTAAAAGCATAAGAGCGGGATGAAGAGGAGGATGAAATACAGAAAGTTTGCTGTCGATATATTTACTTGGTCGAGCACCAACCCAAATTCGGCACAAGGCCATTTTTATGTGCTCATCCCTGGGATTTTGTTATCAGTGTTACCCTTCACCTAGATGAGCAACTCTCCCGAGTTGACGACCCTCATCTGCCCGAGACAGCTGAAAGTGAATGTTGTGGTTTTGACTGGGATTTGAACTCGTGTTATCCGATTCCAGAAAACCGAGCTTTTCCCACTGCTCCAACAAACTGTGTTATATGTATGCAAACATGGGTTACTTCCCCTAACTGTGAGTACAACCCTCCTCCCACTACTACTCTTTGCATACAACCTCCCACCACATAGTCACGTGGTATCTCCTAGTAGTAAGCTTTTCTCTTTTCAATAAAATACTCGCTTAATGCAGACGTCCGGCGTTTCTCTCTCTGTTCTTAATGTCGCCTCCACTAACCGCTACTAACATGACAAACCCTCAAGCACCTGTATTGAGCAAAATATAGCACACAGGACAGTTTTAGCCAACACGGGGCACTCATTATGTAAACGAAGTTAAACAACGTTTCTTTTTAAACAGATTAATATCTGTACTTCTCATTCATTATCCAGAACTCGATAACCATGGTGCAAATATTACAGAACTAACAGTGGCGTAGCAACTGTTTTTGCCGCCCGAGACGGACGTGAGATTTGATCCTCCCCTCCCTGCTGGCCATTAATAATGCATTAATCTTCAAAATTTCAAAAAAGCCCTTAAATTATTTATTTTCATGGAACTGTCAACTTAAAATATTTATTTTCATTGGACATAAAACTGATGATAGAGTTGTAAAACTCGTTTAAAAGCAGTATTATTACTAGGGCTGTAACAATATTCTTTTATTAAAGAATACTCTTGTCACAGCTCTACTTGTTACTTGACAATTTTGCAATTTTACTGTTTCTTTTAATTCTGTAGTTATTACTAATAACTATAGAATTAAAAGAAATGGTAAAATAGCAAAATAGTCAAGTCTGTGG
>JAYKTE010685885.1:0-17697 GCA_036873565.1 Xipholeptos notoides
TATTTATTTACTCATATATTCACCCATTTACCGATCTCACGATTTATATAACTATCTATCTACCTCATTTTACGTCGCTCTTTTTTCTATCATTTTTCTCTCTTCTAACTCAGCCCTCTTTCAATCTATTCTCTCTCTCTTTCTCGCCTTCATATTATCAAAGAAAGCCTGAGACAGAAAATAAATAATAGTTTATTCAAAATATCATCATTACAATAGCCTGAAATTTTCAGGAGAAAGCCATGATAACATGCGACGATGTATATGGTTAAGGGATGGGTCGATAGAGGTGGGAGAGATTTTACTTCTCTATTGGGATCAGGCAGTACGGCTCAAAAAACAAATTATGTCATTGTAAAATAGATATGCGTGATATTCATTAATATCATCGTGTCGACAAACAATGATAAGGGCGTAGGCTAGCTTTGATTAAGAGAGAAGAGAGAGATAATTCAAACAAGTTAATGTAAAAAAGTACATGTATTTTTTGAAAAATGAATGCGCGGCCATTCAACAAGTCACGCATTTAATTGATACGCTGCATAAGTCGATGTTTATGGTGAACTCAGTGGTTGACATGGAATGAATTAAGGGGTTGGATTGAAACTGCAAGAAGCCTTTAAATTTAAACACGAAAGTTTTAATTGTGATTTATACATGATGAAGGCAAAAGAGCATATCAAATGAAACTTTGTTAATATGGAAAATGTAAACGAGAACATACTTTTGATATTAGCGGTGTTAAAAGCTTGGTTTCTGGAATCGTATTACACGAGTTCAAATCCCGGTCAAAACCATTGCATTCACTTCCAGCTGTCTCGGGCTAATGGCCAACTATTATGCAAAAAATTATAATTCTCTTTGTTATACTATTAGTTAACTACTTATATTGGTTAATCCAGCCTTTATGCTTTTAGATAAATCTAAATAAAATTGGAAATAGCCAACTGCCAAAGAATAAATTGTTCCAGGATTGTCTCTTTAGATTTGGCATCGTTTTTAATTAAATGAAAGTTCATTTTGTGTAATTTTCAACAAAATATAGATTTCTATTAAAATGTTTAGATACTAACTTCTACAAACAAATCAACTTAAGATCTTTATTTTAAGTTATTTAGCCTAAATAATTTAAATGTTAACGACACAAATGAATAAGACTCACTTATATTTATTTTAAGATATTTAGTATAAATAATTCAAATCTCAAGGACAAAAATGAGGTATACCCACTTTTACGAATATGGATTTTAAGTTATTTAGCCTTAATATTTTAAATGTAAACACCAAAAATTGATTATACACATACTTACGTACACGTAAATGGTTTATATATCTATAGATTTATTCAGATAAGTTTCATTAAAAATTGATTTTTTATAGATTTCTCATTTTGTGATCTATACTAAGCTGGATGCAAAAATTAGGTTTAAGTATTTCACTGAACATTATACCATTTTTATCGAAACATGGATGTTGCACATTCATGAGAATGTAATAGCAACAACATAATTTTGAATAAAACCATCATTGATGGAATTAGATATTATCGCAGTGAATAAAACGCTGAATTGAAATTAGTCAGATTTTGGGACAAATGTAACCAAAATATCAGCATCCAATTTGTTTACTAAAATTAAAAAAAAGATAAAACTAATTAATGTTACTAAATTTCACTTGGAAAAGTTAGGAAAAAGTTTTTTTTATGATTTTATACACACTTAAAAAAAAGATATTCCCGCTGCTTATATGGGGCATTTAAAGTTTGTTTCTTTCTGCTGACAATAGTCTATTATAAGAGAGTTTGATGAACATCTCATTTGAGATCTAAAGAGAATTATATATTGAAACAGTGATCATTTTTAGGAATAGTTTGAATAAATCTAAATATTAGATAAAAAGAGAGAGTGACATAGAAAAGGAAGATAGAAATAGGGAGAAATTAAGGGTAGTTATTGGTTTAATAAATCGATAGATGGATGTACATGAAAAAGAAAAACAGTGCACAATGGAGAAGAGATAAAGTAAATATTTTGTTTATCAAAAAAAAAAAAAGATTCTTTACATGACAAAATAAAATGATTAGTTTGTTTAACAAATGTTTGCTGATTGCTCTGATGGGGGGGATTAATTAACTAAGAACATCAATTCCCATTAATTGAAAATTACGATTATTGAATAAAGGAAGCTAGTCACTTTAACCCAGACAACACACTATTTCTTCAGTATAATTTTCAATTTCTGTTTTAAACCAGATTTTACAAGACGGAAAAGAATATGAATTACTTATCTTTGGTTTCATTATAAGTCGACTTAACCCAGTGGGTAGGCAGTAAGACTTTGGAATAGTAGTATGCGAGTTCGAATCACTGTCGTTCCGTTTGCGTTCATATCGGAATAATACCCTTGGGGAAGGTATGAATCACCACATAAATATTGCATACTTTTATTTAATTAATAAAACTGAGTGCACAAAGACTAACGTTTAGCAACAATGATTGTTCTCGGCATTAAATTATCTAAAATGGTCGATATGCTGTAAAATAGAAAAAAAAAACCCATAACGATCAAACTTAATATATTGATAGTTAATTTGAATTGAGAGTTTTCCTCTGGTCTGTCATATGTTAGTTTAACCAGAATAAAGAGTTGTTTTTTATCAGCTTGCATTTGTGTAGGTGGTAGATTATGCTATTTGTTATTGGTTGAGCAGTTATTTTTCCTGTTCAAAATAATATTGAATTTGTGGTTGGTGTGAGATTCCATGATGATGATGATGATAATGATGATGGTGATGGTGGTGATGATGATGATGATGATAGCAACATAGTTATTTTTGTCAGCCAGACTATCGTAGAAATAACTGGAGATTTTAGCTTGTGTTAGGGAGATTATATGATAAAATCTATAACAATTGTGTCTTTTAATTCGTTGATTTATTTTCACTCCAGGGTATCAAAAGGGTGTTTCACATATTTTCGATTATATACTATTATTATTAGACCAAAAATAAAGCAAGAACATAAACCAGTATGTGTTTTGATTAGGTAAGTAGTTGGGATATTAGATTTTCTTTACGTAACCGTAATTATTATTTAAATGAGCATCACAAGTTTTATCATTTAGATTTGTGTAATCCATAGAGTAGGAATTTCTTATCAACCTGTAACCTGTTATATTCCACATGTTGTTTTTTCCAAAAATTCGTTACATGCTATATTGAATCTAAATCAACAATACTTCCAGCTTAACTAAATTGTTTATTTTTTAATGTTTATCTTGATTTTGTTTTTGGTTCAGTTCCCAAATCAAAGCCAGTTGATAGTTAATTTATTCTATATCCTTTAATTGTTTTTTTAGTATAAGATCTTGTTGAATTTCATGAGGTAGAAGAAAATTGCACTAAATTATGAAACAACTAAGCTAAATTAAAAGATTAATGAAATCTCAAGCAACACTATGACAAAAGTATACACTTTTAGACATTTTGTTTTTTATTCTCAATAAATCAAACTGATTTTATGACCGGATCATGAAAATAGCACGTTTAGATCATTGAACGATTTAGAGGCAATGACTATCAAGATATAATAAAGAAAACAACCTGTTAATGGCCCAGAACTAAATTTGAGAAAGCTTTAATTGCTACTTGTCTTGCAATTCAAAAAGAAAATATATAAATAAGCATGATTTTTCTCTTGTTCAAACATGTCCCTTGCTTGATGAAATGAATTACAATAAACAAGATTGGTTGGTTGATTTATATTACAGCATATCAACATTTTAGGTCATTTAATGCAGAAACAATAATTTTTATCGTTCATCTTTTTTGTCACCGAATATTTTTGTATTATTCAAATTGTACAATTTAATCTATAGCGGGAAGGAATATTGAGATTCATACCTTTCACATGGGTATTAGCTTTTTTGTCATCACATTTTTGTAAATTACACGGGTGGTACTATTAATTCATAACTGGAAGGAACATGGGGCTTCATACCTACCCCAAGGATTTTAACCCGAATGTAAACGCAACAGAACACTTGGGATTCGATCTTGTGTATTTCGATTCAAATTTCCGAGTTTTAATCCACTGTCCCAAGATGACCCCTAAACAAAAAGATATCCATACTTATGCACACGTAAAAGGTCTATATTAAAAGATTTTTCATTTTGTGTCCTACACTAAGCTGGAAGAAAAAATAAGCAAATGAAGTATTTTACTTAACATCATACTATTTTAATATAACCCCTATTATTTAATTATAAATTTTAGAAAATTGTTACCTGTTCCTTTAAAAAACCAAAGGAAATCTTAGCAAGGTTAGTTGGATATTTTTTTGTGTGGGCTTTTGTTTTTTAGGGCATATGAAACATTTTAGGTTATTCAATACAAGTAGAGAAAGACAACTTGGGCCAGTTACTACAGAATCGTAGTACACAAGTTCGAATCCCAGTTGTTTCATTTGCATTCGTATTTTGACAAATGTCCTTGGGAAAGGTATGAATACCCACATTCCCTCCAGCTATGGGTTAAATAGTGAAAAATATCATTAAAAATAACTAAATGTGGACAAAGAAAATAACGTTTACAAAAATAATAGTTCTCGGCATTAAATAACCTGAAAAGCTTGATATGCCGTAAAACACCAACAAAACAAACAAATTACTGCAAGTAGTAGTTATTTTTGTATAAACGTATTTTATTCAACAACACATTGTATGAATAAAGGTAGTTGCAATATCTAATCCATAGCTATAGAGACTAAGGAGATTTATACCATTCCCAATGTTACATACGAAAGATAAATATTAAAGAAACATATTTCACTTGAAGCCAAATGCAGTAGAACAACTTAGATCTGTCCTTTCTGAGTAAATACAATTTAATTCTGAGAAGAAAAACAAAAAACATATTAATAGTCCAGCAATGATAATCACTTAATTTTAATTTTAATTTATTAAATACACGCATTATCGGTCGGTCTTGCTCAAGCACCGGAAATTTGGCCTTGTTCGATACATACAGGGTGGTGCAAAACTCAAGCATGGGTTTGACTTTTTCATTTTTTTTAATCCTTTCAATTAAAATTCCCAGGGATTTACCCGAATGTAGAACATATCTCCAATGTGAGTCATGGGAAACTAAATCAATTGGTCTTTCAGAAACCTTGAAAAAAAAAGCTTGATAATTATACCAGTTTTTTTTCTTTAAGTCTTAAAATCTTTAATTCGTTACTGCTTTTCTACTGATCATCTTTTCCATTCTGCGAGGGTCGTTTGAAAAGTAATGGCTCCTAATTATTTTATTCCAAAATGGATCAGAGGGTATAGTAAGTTGCATTGTTATTATCACTGAACATATAAATCCACGAACTCAAAATTTCATCTCTATGTTGCAGATATTGAATGTGTAAGAGTTTGAGCAACCCAACCTGTGTTAAACGTGCGTCAAAAGCAGGGAGGAATTAGTGAATTCATACATGCAGGAAAAATTGAATCTATCAATATCTACCAGAGCCTAGTGAGCGTTTAAGAAGCCTATCTATTTGATGTAAACATAGGAGAGAGATCATTAGATCGCGAAGTGGCGATAGAGATGTAAGTGACGAAGCACACAATAGATGCGAAAATAGACTACTTCATTCATTGCTGACAAAGGCACATTGAATATAATGGAGGCTATATAGAAAAATACATCTGAGGCATAAAAGGTCGTGCGATTAGATGGTACTCCACACATCTTTGTAGCTCTTCAACATTTTGAGTTAAAAGTTAAAAAATTGTAGTCATTACTTTTGAAATGACTCTCCTATTATCTAATCTTGTTCATCGAAGTTTAATTTCCATCCAAAAAGAAAATGGCTTTAGCTATTCTTCCTTATCTAGTCTTCTCTTGTAGCTTGACCGTTACTTTAAGAAACTAAGCATGACGAATATTACCTCAACCTATACCTCTTTTTCCCCTCTATATATTTTTATATCTCTCTATCTTCTTCTCTCATTGACCGGTGCTCTTTAAAATGAATACACATTGTTGGCTTCACCAACGTAGACATTTCGGCGTCAGCATCCTCCATCTTAGATGGGATTTGTCTTCCTTCAATTAAAGTGGCTGTTTCGTCAAATCTGTCTAGAAGATATCATCGTGTATCAGCAAGCGGGGTCACCGATTGGCAGTTAACCCGGTGTTCGGTTAGAATCTGATCGATATATTCCTATCTCTTAAGAAGCGCCATTGCAAATGCTACTGCGAAATTTGTCCAGTGAACAATTAGTGCTTTACTTGTACGGCTCGAAAAAAAAAGTTAGGGTCGAAACATCGAGGGAATAAAGTTACTGTAGGAGAGAGAAGGTTGAGGAGAAAGAGAGAGAGAATAAAGTATGGCAGAGACAGGCGTAAAAATAGGTTGGACCACAAAAAGGAAATAATTCGAAGGTGATAAATATAGAAGTATTTAGTAACTTTTCGATATTCTAGTTTCCATATAATTTTGCTTTTATATTCAACTAGCAATATTGGCTGGCATTGATAGGCGGGTGATTTTTAATTGTAATACTTTTTTTATTTCTTAGAAGCTGCCGTATTTTTTTTGAAAGCCGAAAATTATTTCAGTAACCTTCGGTTATACTGGCGCCCCAATGACCAACTACACCCACACAGCGGACGCTATGGCCCTGCAATGATCCGATTTGTAAGATTGGCCTCTTAGCAGCTATTTTCCGGCTCAAAACCAAATCGAATTTGTTTGACAGGTCCAAATAGCTTATATATAAAAATAAGTCTCTAAACTAAAAGTTGACTAAGTAATTTCGTAAATTCTGTTCCTTAGATACACAAGATCACGTATAAAACTATAAGATGTCAAAGAAAATCAAGTTCTTCAGCTTGGTGTCTACTTTTTAATTGTAAATCATCTTGATTTTCCACCAGTGTTATTGTCAGGACCGTTCTAAAAGTAATATTTTCTATTTTTCATTCCACCCAAACTGATCACAGAGGAGTGAAAATTGAATTGTTATAAATAATGAACTCACGCATTCTTGACTGGAAAGTTTCATCTCTCTATTGCAGATATTGTTTGAGCGTGTGCATGTGTTTACATACACACACACGTACACATACATATATACATTTTTATTATTGACTATTGTATATTTAAAAATGTTAAATACCTGATATTTGTTTGTTAGTGCTTTACGGCATATTAACCTTTTTAGGTCATTTAATGCCAAAAAAAATTGTTTTGTGATAAACATTTTTTGTCCATGTGTAGTTTTCTAAATGACATATTGTTCACTATTTAACCTTTAGCTTCAGGGTACGTGGTGATTCATACTTTTCCCAAGGCTATTTGTACAAATGTGAACGTAAACGGAAAACCTGGGATTTGAACTCGGGTATTACGATTCCAAAGTCTGACTGCCTATCTATCCTCTGTTCCAAGTCAAATTCCCCGGTCCTCATATGAAGACGCTTATCAGAAAGTTTGAAAAAATTAAGAAAAAAATAACACGAAGGTCTCTTTTGAATTAAACTTTTTAAATATATATATAACGCGAGGCAGGGAAGTCGGTATGATATGCAGTTAGTGACAACTTTGTTGGCAAGAAACTTAGCTACGTAGGAAACTTCATGAATTAGATAGCAGCAACAGTTTGAAAAAAGAAGTTAAGAAAACTGTCGATTGTTTGGTCCGTTATTCTCACCAAAGACATTTACTTTATCGTCAGGGCTTCGATGCAAACTAATCAAGAACATAGAATTACTTATCGAACCAAAAACAATTACGCTTCTTTGGCTTCTGATTGGCTGTTCTCTAGACTCGATGCATTATGGTCAAATCGCCTTAAGGGGTCAGAGGTTTTACGAGTAGCTGTCCAATCAACACTCGCCGTCTAATAACAAACTCTTCCTTGTCATTTTTCTTTTCCCTTCTCGCGTTCTGCCATGGCTACAATTTTATGTTTAGGGCTTTATCTATGTCTTCATTTTATCTTAGTAAATCTCAGTTTAACCCGAGGGTTATTCCTTTAAACTTTCACTTAGAACCTCAACGTAACCCCAGAAAGTTTACTGGCTCAGATTCTTAGAGTGAAGATTAAAGATGATCAGATTGGGTTTGATTCATCAAAGGTTGTATTCACCCTTGAACATTTTTCTTATCTTATGGTGTTTTCTTAGAGTTTATAGTTTGGCCCGGTCGTTTTATTAAAACAATATATTTAATTTTCGATATCATATTTAAAAAGAAATGTTACCATATTTCTATCTTTTTAAACTTGATTTCAAGAACTGTCTGATTACTTTACCATTCCATTTTGCAAAATTGTTTTTAAGCATATTTTATATTTTATTATTCAAACATCGTATGAAAATTGGGAATATATATTAAGATGGCATACATCTAGCTCTCAAGAAACTGCACTTTTTGTAGACCAGGATATATTTGAAACTTTTCATTAAATACCTATAATAAATACATTAATTTTTAGGTTTATTGTCCAAATTCAAGATGAAAATGAAGAATGTTAAGACAATGTTAGTGTGGGTATGTATAAAAAATATGTTTTGCTGTTATATTTATGAAGTGTTTTTTAAGTATGTTATTTATTGAGAAAACACCTTAAATTTACGTCTACTATATCACGATATAAAAAAAGTAAGTCACCGTTCAAAAGAAACAATTTTTGGACTATTTTCCCAAGATATCAATTCTCTTAATAGACCCCACTTTTCAAATACGTAACCCTTGTCTATTGGAGTTTTTTCTGTATCTATATTTTTTTCTTAAAATGCATTAAGTAAAAAAAAAACTATGCCTCTGCCTTCAAAGAATAAACTAGGTTCAACGAGTTCTTTCACCCTGAAGCTAACCTGCGTTCGGAAAGTTTTTCTTTAAAAGCAAAACGATTGTCTCATAAGTGCAAAAGTACTTTCAAGAAATAACTTTTTTCTGATTCAATAAAACATTTCGGAATGCATTTACAAATACATGCAAATAGTTGCTTTTAACACACAAACGTACACATAACCACTCAGAAAAGCTCTCGCCCATTCAGAGCACCTGCATTAAAATGTACTCACATATGTAAATTAAAAGCACGTGTTTTATCTGTTCATTGGTGTAAGAGATAGCAAGATTTGTCTTCGGTGTATTTGTCAGATTAAGATCATCTTTAGTGCGTATGCTCTCAAGATTTAACAAATAGTTCTTTATTGAAACGCAAAGTCTATTTTAGAACGTTAATATTTACTCACCTACTCGGGTATGAAAAATATGTACATATGTGTATGGTTTCTACAGAAACGGGCATTTTCATTCCGCTATTCATAATGTTTTGGTTGATCTTTAAAAGCGAAGAGGAAATAGAATCCCACGCCTGAATAATTCAATTGAAAGGTTTTCTGTTTAATCTTTTTTTTTCAATACAGGTCTTTTAATGAGATCTATTGCAATATTTTCCTTAAAAATACATTCAAAAACATATATCTAGTCGGTCGAGCACAAACATTTGCCCTTTTCAGGTACCGTGTTCATAGCTCTACTCAAACAAAAGTGTCGCCAAGTAGTTCATTGTTCCAATCAATGAACACGGTATCTGAAGAGGTAAGATATTTAACAAGAGACTCTATATTCTTTTCATTTTTGGTATTTTCTCGGGTGACATTTCATTTTAGATTTTAAAGTTTAAAAGAGCATATATACATCCATTTCAAGCTTTAGTAATTCAATTCAGTAAGAAAGCATCACTAGATTTTAGGCTATGATGAAGGCAATAACATCATGAGTTTTTTTAGATTCAGAAACATTAAACAATTTTACCGATAAGGTACAGTGTCCGTAGAAAAAGAACCCTGTCTATTTGATAAATTATTTATCGTTTGAACAGGACAATGAACACATTACCTAAAATGTAATCGGATGTTTAAAGAAAAAGCATAACAATTATAGATCTCGTGTAATTTCTTTTAAATAACTATAAGGAAATGTGTTTTATAGAACTATTTTTAACGATTAATTCTAGTGAATTGTTATAGTTACATTTATTTAAAATAAATTCCAAATGAATTAGACAAGAAATTATTTTTGTAACGAAAAAGACAATTAATTTCTTAAATAATTTGTTGCATAAATTTCAGCCATTATTTAATTTTATGTTTAACGTTTATTTTCAAAGAATTAAATTTATTATTTTTGTACTTAAAATAAAGTACAAAAATAATAAAAAATCACTCAATATGTTTTCTGTTTCCTTATTCATTTCTTCAGTCCATCTTTTATGTAAATATATATTAAAAAATCTATTTTTACAATTTTTCTGAAAAGTTTCCTAATAGCAGTTCCCAATACATTTAAGAACACACTTTATATTACCTAGTACTTTCGGACTTCTCCAAGTCCAACTTTGAACGTGGATCTATTGCTGCAGTTATTTTATATCTGAACACTGATAAATATAATTATCATTTTTTTCATTTTTTCGGAAATGTCTTATAATTCAATCGAAACTTGTATGTTCTTAAAACGCTATTTTTTTAAAGTGCTATATTTGAGGTGTTTTTTTTATTATAAACACTTCAAAATATTATAGCCGATATTGAAATTGATTTTATAATAAATTGAATGAAGAAATAAATAACAGGTTGACAGAATATCAGAATTTTTTTTAGATAAAACTAGTTTGAATAAAAAAAACTGTCTAAATACACAGCACACAGAAACACATAAAAATACACACACATGTATGTTCATGTATATATATATATATATATATATATATAAGCGTAGACACGGACTCAAAAGCTGTCAGTTTATCACCTGCGCACTTATCCCAAGTTAGGTACAAAGCTATAATTTACGTACTTATTAATTTAACGGATTATATTTATTTCGGAATATTATTGAGATGAGTTTTTTTTAAATTCAGTAAAGATCTTTATTAGCGGACTGTTGTCCTCATCTTGGATTGGACAGGATTAGGACAACAGTCCGCTAATAAAGATCATTACAGAATTATAAAAAGCCTCATCTCAATAATATTCCTAAAAAATATAATTACAAACTCGGTACAGATCCGAAAAAAGGAAGAAAGAAATAATTGGATTTATAAGTCTGAAAAAACCATCCATCATCGCCCTTCGGTGCCCATGGCACAGCAGATAAAGGTGTTGATGTCTACACGGTTCTAGGCGAATATTAGCAGAAGATAGCAGTTTTGATTTCTACCCAAGCCGACCAGAGGGTTTTTTGGTCAAAACGTGGTGCGATAGACAACAACTATGGCAGTGATTGCTGCGGATGCGGTTACAAGACTCTGAATTCCTATCCGAGGTCGCAGTTAACCACCTGACGAAGGCCAGAAGGACAGTTGGGTAGTAGCATTAACACCCAATCCAAGATGAGGACAACAATCCACTGATAAAGATCATTACTAATTTAACGGACTTTCTGGGATCAGTTTTGTCCTTACAGTTGAATGAGTTACTCACATCTAGAGTCTCGTCTTCACGAGACAGCTGGAAGTGAATGTTTATTTGTTTGTGTTTTAGGGCATATCAACCATCTTAGGTCATTAAAACGTTATTTATTTGCAAATACATGGTATTTTTCAATAACACAATATGCACTATTTAACCCATAACAGGAGGGAATGTGTGGATTCATGACTTTACCAAGAGTATTAGTTCGAATACTAACGCAAACGCAACGACTGGGATTCGAACATGCGTACAATGATTCCAAAGTCCGACTGCCTATCCACTGGGCCAAATCGACTTCGCTGAAATTGAATGTAATGGTTTTCACTTGGATTTGAAATAGTATAAAATTATTCTATATTTGTTGTTTTTTTCCTTAATATCTTCTGGTGTAAAATAAAAAGAATTGGAAAAAAATAAAAATAAATAAAAGAAAGGAATATCCGAATATAAAAACTACGTCTTCCGGTAGTGTGAAATCTTTTAAATCGAAATATGAAAACGTGTTTAGAAATGTCAGCGATTACTTTTTATTTTAGAAAAAAACAGTTTTATGAACACCAGAAGATAATAAATACACGAAAACGAGATAAATCACCTGAAGTCAGAAAGTGAAATGAAAACTTTTTTTCTTTACAGTGTATTACGAAGTAAATATTGAAACTTAAAGACAATAATTCTATTTTATGACGTGTGAGACATTGTTGTCTTTCAGTAGTTGGTGTCATCGATGATTTTAAGAATTTGTTTTAATGTAAATTTATCTTGTATAAATATAAAAGTGATCTTGTGTTTCTATAAGTTTGTCTGACGAATAGTCTAAACCAAACTACTTCGGTAATTTTTGGTCTAGTGACTTAAAATTTGAGGCATTTAGTATTGGAACTCATGGAAAAAATTCGATTTGCTTTTAAGTTGGAAAAACAGCTGCTAGGAAAACCAATTTGAAAAACTGAAATGTTGCGGGCCTCTAGCTCAGACTTTGGTCATGGAAGGGTTAGGGTTAGGGTTAGGTTTAGGGTTAGGGTTAATATGTCAATATTATTTCGGATATTACACAACACATTTTTGAGAATTTAATTTTAACAACACAATCTTTAATAAAATCGTCATTGGTGCAGTAATTATTGTCGAAGGGAATTAAAAGGTGAATTATGAATGATCGGATTTGGGTACAAAGCTAGTCTAAATTTCAGCATTCGAGTTTTAGATTGAGATTGAAATAATGAATTGATTTATTCTACTAAATTTTGCTTTAAAAAAGTTAATGAAATATTTCTTTTGATTTTATGCACAATATTTTCAAAAAATCCCCCATATCATTTTCAGAAATTAAAAGAGTGATTTATTTTGTCTAGTGGCAAAATAGCATATCATGATTGTTTCTCCTTTCATATTGAAGCCAACCAAAACCAGAAAGTTGTATTTGTACGATTTTCGTATACGCCATTGTTATAACCTTTGAGCGAAAAGTTTATGATAGAATAATTAGTGAATATCATCGTGATGTCCGTTTAGGAACATTTCGCCTGTTTCCTGTTGAATTATTATTTTTTAGAATTATTCATATTCATAAAATTTTAAAAAGTTCTCTGGAATAATGGCTGGGATTATAATGTCCGTTTGCTTATCAGTTTCCGTTAATCTGTCCTATCATTCATCTGTTTTTTGTGGGTAGAGGGATATGGAGGGTTGAATGTATATATAAATTATTCAGTTTTTATCAAATTTATTTTTTTCAGTTGATTTTTTTTTTCTTTTAAAAACAAAATTTTCTAATATTCATTTTTCGAAAGTTTTTTGAAAATTATTTTTATTTTTTCTGATTTGTCTTCTAATTTTTCTTCCTTTAATTTTGCATTCTCAAATTTTTCTTTTAATTTTTTCTTCCTTTAGTTTTTCTTCGAGTATTTTTTCTTCCTCTGTTTTTTCTTCGAGTAATTTTTCTTCCTCTTATCTCTCATGCAATTACCTTTTTCTTTAATGTCAATTTTACATTAATCAATGAATTCATCTCGTCATTTATTTATTTATGGTAAAATATTTGAAAAGATTCAAACTGAGAAAAAATACACTTCTTATATTGGTAAATCAGATACATCTTCATTGATAATATAGATAATAACAACAACAACAACAACAACAACAACAACAACAACAATAATAATAAGAACAAGAACAAGAACAAGAATATGAACAAGAATAATAACGACCAGGTGGGAATCAACGATAAAAAAGAAAGTTCCTGCCAAATGGTAAACTTTGCAGTACTGGCAACCTTTAAAAACCAAACATATGAAATAACCAGAAAATATCAAGAAACTACGGAAAAGGAATAGAAGCATCAGCAAATAGACAATGAACTACGAAAAATATGGAAGATGACAAATTATGAACGATCCCAAAAGACCTGAAGAGAAGACTAAATGCAATCAGTATCAAATTAACAATGCTTCAACAGTATTTCCTTGATACATTTTCTACGGATTTTAAACGTAAAAATATTCTACATCGTAATCTTCAATTAAGTTAATCTCTGGTTTCAGTTTAATGCAAAGACTGATTCGGTCTTGAATATAATTGTTATATTTGACCGTAAACATTTGAATGCATTGTATAAGAGAATGTTAGTACAATCCTCAAACTGAAATCTTCGTGATTTAGTGACTCAAAAATATGTAAATCTGAAGAAGAAAAATGTATGAAATTTATAAATTATTCAAGAGGTTATAATATAAATATAAAAAAATATTAATATACCCAATTCTTAGACTACCAATTCTGTTTTAATCATAATTTATTTACTCAGAAGCATTGTTTAATAATTATTTATTGAGCCCTTAAAATCTCAAGATTGAAATGATTTCATGTGAGTGGTCATATAAGAAATGCATCCTTTTTATTTCGATTGAATGAATCAGTGGCGACGGCAAATTGAATTGTTATGATGATTCAATTTATGTATTTATGACCTGAGAGTTTCATCTCTCTGTTTCAGATAATGACAGTGTGAGACTTTATGAAGCTACCCCTGTCATGGAAATGGACCAGAAGAAGAGATGAAACGAAAAAATTTTCCCTTCAGAAAAATTGAACCAATCACTATTCACCGGCACCCGTTAAACGTTTACTATTCCGATTCAATTAATGCAAGCACAGTTAAGAGACAGGTTTGTTGATTTCCGAATGGTGACAAAGATGTGAGTGACAAAGCTGCTTCACCTAGTTCATAGCTGGCAAAATGCATTGAAAGTGGTAGTGACTATGTAAAAAAATAAATTCTGAAGCGCAAAAGTTTGCTCGTTTTAATGGTATCATTCCTGTCATTGTAGCTCTTTAACTTTTTAAAAATAACTTTAAAAATAGGTGGCTTACATTTGGAGAAACCTTTGTATTTATCACTTGATATCCAGAGAGATGCGGTTTCTTAGGCTCAAACTGACGA
This sequence comes from Xipholeptos notoides, assembly GCA_036873565.1. Lineage (NCBI taxonomy): Eukaryota > Metazoa > Mollusca > Cephalopoda > Idiosepiidae > Xipholeptos > Xipholeptos notoides. Next base: position 14,926 of record JAYKTE010685885.1, read on the forward strand.
ACGCCAGATCTTACAGATTTTTTTAATTAATATTTATTCATTGAAAAAAAGAATACAACTGTGCAAATAATTTCAATAGGTCATAAATATTTTCTAAGCTAGATATTCTATTTCCGAAAGGGATGAAGTTGGGTAAGTGTATTTTTGATTACAGCCTTGGATTAAGTTTTGAGTGAAAATAATAGTGTGAAAGAGGTCTATAAAAGTGATAACTTGTTTGAATCAATAGATATACTTTGTTTATACGCTATTTTTTGGCGTGTAAATGTCATCGTGTACAATATAAAGTCTTCGAAGTATGAGTATGTGAACTAAAACATTTAAATATCGGATTCTGGCGGAATAAATTGAAGATTTATTAGGGCAAAACACAAGCGATGAGGATCTTAAACACTTGCTTGAAGGAAGAATGAAAAAAAAAAGAAAAGAAAAACAACGAAGGAATGAGGGGAGGAACAAAGGAACGAACAAATAAACAAATAGATAAATATTAAATATAGATAAATAAATTATGAAATTAATAAATACGAGAAGAAAAGCCGAATACACTGAGAAGGCAAGAATGGGGTTTCCGAGCTTCGTTGTCATTGTAATCAGTGTAAAGAATCGCCCAATCTTGTAATACAAGATTCAGAAAGCCATAAATGTCCAAGTTTAGATCAATTTCTGGACTCATATTAATTCTTTTTTAATTTACAACTCGAAATATATATACATTACAAGGATTACTTTACAAAATTCATGCAAAATGGTTATATGTATACTAGCATGGAAGTGCTGTCAAATATGAAAGCATAAAAATGTTATTAAAATAATCAAATAAGAATGTAGATTTGTTTTAATAAATGAAATAAGTTAAATTCCCAAACTAAGCTAACGATTATATCCATTTTTACGGACCGTTGTCCTTATCTTTATAGTGGCTTTATAAGGTCAAAATTGTGGATTTATAATAACAAAATATTCGCAGCGACCAGAGGCGTTTAATTTTTTGAATTTTTATTAAGTTAAATAACATTTTCTTAATTTGCTTAATTACCTGTAAATTATATTTATACTGGTTATATATATTGAAAAAACTACTTAAGTTTTCAATTTCTTAACATACATATTAACAGAACCTGTAGGATAGCTTAGCTAACCCTGGTAAGACCAGAGTATGAGTGCAATTAAATGGGTTTAATGTCAGGAAGCTCCATCTTTCAGACGATTTCACTAAGTGTTGGAATCAATTTGGTTGGGCTTAGCCCAGAAAAGTTTGAGAAATACCGACGAATATAAATAGACAGATGCACTGACTTGATCTATGTATTAAGCTATTATGTCCAGGATCAACATATAACACGAATACATGTCCTTTTTTCATGTGCAAATTCCATGCAGGTATGATTACATTTTTCAACACGCAAAACTGGAATCATGAGTGAAAAACGGAAACAAGCAAAGGTCATTCGGTGCGACATTTTGTCTGTAAGAAAAAGAATTAACTAAAAGAAGAATGTGCTTTTGTTAAAGGAAGGAAACTAACTAGAATCCCTCTAGGCACAAATCGTTAGAAAAACACGAACCATCGAAAGAAAAAAAGAATATTAGATTTTAATTTATAAATATTGTAGAAACTGTTTTTGAGATGAGGCATGAGTTATAATAATTCGTATGATTACTTTGCGTACTATGCTCTTCATCGTTGTATTTTCTAAATTTACTGTTAATTTTTGAAATCCTAGAGGTGAAGCTTGATAATTTGTATATTTATATGCGGACTAATGTTCTCAATTGTTAAATTTATTAACCATCAGTTAAGTCATGATAATTTTTATATTTATTATGCGAACTATAGTCATCTTTTTTCGAATGGGCACTTTTATTGATACTACACACGGGAGACTCTAATTCCCTTCGAATTAATCTCCTACGACTGCAATGAACTTGTGTGTACAGTTCTCATAACTTCTGGAAGGCCCCCTCGAATTCCTTTTTTCTCAGCCTTTTTCATCTGCTCAATTGTCTCATAACGAGCTTATGGTATAACCAGAAGTCTCGGGGAGCAAAGTCTGAACTATAGGGGGAGTGATGAACTATATTGATGCCCATCTTGATCAAATAGTCTGTGACAAAGTTGAAGATCTCTGAGCAGCCTCAAGACAAATTTCGAACAAAACTCACGAATAATTGTGTGTATAGTTTCCACATTGACATAAAACTGTGTACTTATTGTCCTTATCCACGAAATTCTTTATTTGGCCAATCAATGCTGGTTTTCTGTCTCCCTGTTTTCCTTAAATCTCAATTGAGGATCGAATCATGCAAGATTGTCCAAAAAAGTTTTTATGGCGTTTTTCAAGTTTAAATCAGACTTTTATTGCATATTGTCTTCTAAAGCGCCCTCACGCCAATATTGAATTTTTTAAATTCACCAGCTGTGACAAACAGTGTTTAGTAGGGTGTGTACCAATTCCTGTTGTAGTTGTTCACTTGAAACTGAAATCATAAGAATTGGTCAGTAAAGCAATAACACTTAATTTTCAATGCCAGTACAAAATAAGCCTGAAACTTATTAAAATCTCCTACGGTCAAGTCGCATTGGACACACCGGTTCCCGTCAGATCACCGAAGTTAAGCAACGTTGAGCCTGGTGAGTACATAGATGGGTGACCATTTATGAACACCAGGTACTGTATATTGCGCCGGGACATGGAAATACCCAGGTTAGTGTCTGGGGGCGCGGTTAAAACCACTGGGTAGATGCACCCTTAGTCTTTGGTAAGACAG
>JAYKTE010686996.1:0-17693 GCA_036873565.1 Xipholeptos notoides
GGTGCGGTTTCGATCCTTGCTAAAGGAAGGCTGGTTTGCACAGCTGTCCTGACGAGGAATTAAATTCCGAAACGGGTACGTAGGCAGATTGCAAATTTTATATATATATATGCAAACTTACATGATAAGTAAATCCCTCATCCCACTTCACTTAGTGATTGATTTAACACTCCCTAAACACTTTATAGAGCAGAAAATTCTAATTCCCCTAACAAATTGATGAAAATTAAGATTAGGTTTAATACAAAAATACAAAACAAAACAAAAGCAAACAACCTAGATGTTTGCATATATATATATACGTATATGCGTAATTAAAGTAAAGTAAATTCCGACTATGTATGATAAAAAAAAATTAAGAAAAAACACAAAACATGGATATAAGTTATGTCGACGTCATAACGTTTTGGTTATTTTAACTTTCGTCGGGGCATCAATTTATTCTGCTCTGTCCTATCGATAGGTCTTATGTGTGAGTGTGTGTGTTTTGGAGTTATCCAGCTACTAAATGAATGAAAGAAAAATTATAGAGTACAAAAACAGAGAAAGAGGGAGAAATGGAGTGAGTAGAAATAAGAAGGGAAAAAGAAAGAGAGGGAGAGGGAGTGAAAATCGTCATCATCCCTAACTGCGAAGTGAAAAGACAGACTGCGTGTAGAAGCAGAAGAGAAACGTACAATCAATCTCATAGATTCTCTCATGGATATTTGGTATTTTTCTTAAAACAACTTATATTGGCCGTTACCACACAATAGATATTCACAGGTTGTAGTCACCTTTCGCACGAAGATTCGAAGGGGACACACGTTCGACTGACATTACTGAACCCCTGACAGTTCTTAAGTCTTGGTCGACATCAATGAAAAGACCTGTTTTATTTCCACAATTCATTAAACCATAAAATGAAAATCGTACACACGCATTGTGTAAAATGTTATGGGTTTAAAAGTCTTTGTCCTTTCTTGACAATACAGTCAAAAACAGCGACATTGAACAAACTACTTTTCGAGTATATGTTTTTTCCTGGTGGTAATTGTTTGTGGACTATTTTTTTCCCTTTATGTTTACACATGAGGGGGCGTTTACCAATTCAATATATTTTCCAGGTGAAGTAAAGAAAACCCTTGAACCAAAAACTGAAATAATGATGCAAAGCCACACATCTATTTTTCTCCATTTTTTTCGATCTATCTATCTATCTCATTTTGTTACTATCTATTTATCTAATTCTTTTTATATCTATCTATCTCATTCTGACGAGGAATTAAATTCCGAAACGGGTCCGTAGGCAGATAGCAAATTTTATATATATATATATATATATACTGTTTCTATCATTCTGTACTATCTATCTCATTCTGTGTCTATTTATATATCATTCTCTTTATATTTATCTATCTATCTCATTCCTGTCTGTCTGTCTTTCTATCTATCAATCTATCTATCTATCCATCTATCTACCTATTTATCTCGTTCTATTTCTATCTATCCATTGGCGTAGCTAAGGGGGTTATAGGAAAAAGGGAAGACACAATGTAACTCCAACAAGATTTTTCTCTAATAATCAAAGCGTATCAAGCGTATGATAGGGGTGTTTCTCCAATGGCTCGGCAGTTTATTAATGAAGTTTTATTAAGTCTCCCTGGTCTATTTCAGAAGTTTTGTTGCAATCAATTTCAAAACTTCCCGATGAAATTCAGAATTGTTGTATAGGGTTATATGGGGGTTCAGTAGGGTGACATTGAGCAAAGCTCCCTGTGTGAAGTTTACTCTAGCTACACCACCGTATCTATCTATCTATCTATCTATATTTTATTTATCTATCTATCTATATGTCTATCTATATTTCATCTATCTATCTATATGTCTATCTATATTTTATCTATCTACATGTCTATCTATATTTTATCTATCTATCTATCTATCTTATTCTGTTATTATCTATCTTTTCTTATGTTATTATATATCTATCTCATTCTGTTTCTATCCATCTATCTTATTTCTGTTGCTATCTATCTATCCATATATCTATCTATCTATCCATCTATTTATCTTATTCTGATTATATCTTTCTATATCATTTTGTTTCAATCTATGTATCATATTCTTTTTCTATATATATATCTTATTCTGATTATTTCTTTCTTTCTCATTGTTTCGCTATCTATATATACTAAACTGATAATTCCAATTTCGATAATGAATATGCTTAAATTAGCATTGGATTTAGATAAAAGGGACAACTGAGATCGATGCAGTCGATTTCTATCTCAGATAGTGGTATGCCTGGTTGATCACATAGCCACACTGATGATCTGCAGATGTTGAAACAGGCTGATAGCTGATGGCAATAATTTTACATAGATAGATACGGTTTTCGGAATCCTTAGGATGAGGCTTGATAATTTGTAAAACTATTTTTCCGATTGATGTCCTCATCCTCATTGTTATCTTCACAACGTTTCGACCAATGTTACCATTGATTTTTATTGGAAACAGTAACAACAAGTCTACTCGTGAGCCTCAGCAGGTTATTATTATTATTATTAAAATCTCACACTGATTACTAAGCGTTTCCACACCTCGCAAACCATGGATTTCATTGGAGACAGAGTGATAACATGTCTTCTCTTAACTCCAATATGCTCCACTCAATTCCAGTCGAAGGTAATAAGGTGTCATATATCCTTGTGTTATCACCTTACTGCATCTGGTTCACATAGAATAGTCTTTTCTTACTCTGCCAACCAATGGTAGTGATTGCTGAAGAAGGAGTGGCAATAAGTCTCCTCCAGCATTTCAACATGTCTAGGTTCTTACCTCGCATTCAGTGACTACAGATCATCCCCCCTCAGTCAGTCGTGCATGTCTGGTTTGTGGGTGCATTTTTTCTTTTTCTCTTTCTCCCACTTTTTTAAAATTCCATTCTGGTTTTAGTTTCCTTGATCCAATACTTTTCCGATTATACCTGCAATTCTCATGAATGGAGTGGTTTGTAAGATGTTTTTTTTTCCATTGATCTCAATGTCATATAGGTCTTTTTGGAATTGTTCCCACTAAGTCACACGAAGCACTTGTGTGCCGCTCGTTATTTGCGTTTCTTACTGGAGTCAAAGTTACAAGTCTCCTCGTATTACTCCACCCCATTCCACTCAAAGACTGTATGACGCCACTTCGCCTCGGGTTTTCACTGTATTGTATCCTGCTCTCACATCCGGCGTTAGCAGAATTCAGACTCCGCCAACATCTGGTGGTGGCTTCGAAAGTAGAGTGACAATAAGTGCCCAACATTTCAGCATCACTTGCAGTCAGTGATTTATTATTATTATTATTATTATCATTATTGTATTTGCTTGTCAGTACTCCATTGCCACCCCGTCACCTAATCGTTGATAGTATTTTAAAGTGCTTTTACAGACGTAGGTCGTCAATGCATACCACTAAATTCATGATTTTTCCTGTCATTTTTCCCATGATCCTAACTTTTCATAACTTAAACTGAAAGAAAATGTTCTGTTTTATTACAACTGGCAAATGCATTGCAACCCATTTAGTCAGAAAATATTAGTATATATCGTGTATACAGTAGTACTTATAACATTTTAGTAACTCAAATTTTTTTATCAATTTTATCTCAGTCTTCATGAATTCTTTTTTTTTTTCATTTATTTCTTCCATTCTGTCCGCCTTTCATTCGACGAACTTTCTTAAAGTTGCCCAGGAGCAATAACTGTGTATTCAAAAGTCTGAAAAAATGTGGCTTTTTTTTTTTACATAGGATGGGTATATTTTATATATATATGATTTTGAAATGTATTTATGCGAAACTCCATATCTAGACGGGGGCATGCTTTTTCAAATCATAATGTGATTGTGTATCAGTATGGTGGTCGATTGCAAATTCCATAATATTACAAAACCACTTCGTACAAATTATATTGCTCCATAAATCTCAACTCAGATGTATTTTTTAAAAGTATTTTAAGTATTTGGTTTACCATTGGGAACAATAAATCTTCGAATGGAATAGCTATGAGATGAAACCCCCACAAACTGGTCTAAAAATAAGTTATTTGACCGTCTGCATCTGGTTGAAGGTTTCGTACCGAGCTGGGAACGAGTGTGTTGGCATAAACAACATCGATGATTACTAACAAGTACAAAATGATCGTCTGTAGTTTTCAATCAAATGCTCTTGGTAGACCACACTGAATCTAATGGTCGTAACACAGGTTTGAAGAGGGGGGATATAGCACGAGATGCAAAAATTTAGTTAAATGGTTAAAGTTTTAACCTTCATCACATACTTGGAAGTGGCTACAAAAAAAAAACACTACAAATTAGACTATTCAAGGAAACATAACTAAAGTTTAAAACCTGGTAGCCAATGATATATACAATTTAACAATCGCTTTATTTGTTAAGCATAAGCAATTTTCTTTCCAATACAGCTCAACACATTGATAATGGAATCTAATTTGCCTTTTAAACACAGTGAATATTCTTTTTTTAACTATACTAAATATTTCTTGACCAAAAACTGCTTAATAACGCATTAGTTGACCCACAAGTGTTGTTACAAAAGTAGCACCTCCTATGTTTTTTAGCTTTCAAATATAACATTTGAAAAGCTGGGAAGTTTAGAGTGATTACATTAAAACAAGCACATTTCTGTGTTACAGAAGATATCTTTCTACATAATCACCTCTAGTCTCAATACATTTTGCCAGTGATGAAAGAAGTGGTCCATTTTTGCGTGCTGAGCACTTTTTGTCACTCACATATCTGTCCCTATTTTGAACGAACTCACCTCTTAAATGTGCTGACATCCACTACATCGGATTCGTTAACCTTAAAAAGGCGCTGGCATTGATTGTTTTGTATTTTTTCTCCATTGAGCAATTTAATGATGTATCTCTGCTTCTGACACACGTCCATGACTAGGATTACTTTCATAGAGTTCCACACCGTCAATATCTGCAGGTTACGAATGCAGACGTTCAGTGATGATAAAAATGCAATTAGTTCTGATCCCTCTGATCCCTTTGCGCAGAATACAATTTACTTTTGGAACGACTATCGTATTAACCAATGAGTAATCAAATATGAAGGTGAATAGTTGGTTTCTAATTTTTGTTTGTTTGTTTGTTTAGTTGGTTGGTTAGTTTTACGACATTAATATGGGTCATTTAATGCCGAGAACAATCATTTTTGAATGTGCGAATTGATTCCTTTCCCAATGGTATTAGTCCAAATGTGAACATAAACAGAACGACTGGAATTCGAACTCGTGTATTACATTCCAAAGTCTGACTGTTTATCATCGGTCCCAAGTGGACTGCCTCTCTCAATATCCAGAGAACGTAAGTGGTTTATTATGGTCCTGAAGTGCAAACTTCTTCCAAATACTATGGACACCATCCTCGATTATCGAATCTGTAAAGAAAAGCGTTATCGCCGCACCTTATTTCATCTCTTTGCATTTCGTTATGGTTTCTCAAGGGGATTCTAATGGCTTTCAGGTGATTTTATAGTAATGATCGGTTTGTGCATAAATTATTACACCTTTAGAAAAGCGTATTATTTCAAGTAATACCAGGTCGGAGCAAAATTTTTCCGTGTTATATAACGTAATTCTCTGCGTGGACAACAGCAGCTTCATTGCAGAAACATTACTATGAATCGCATTTAGACTTATCTTATAGATATGTATCAGTGTTCATGTCTGTCTGGGAAACGGACTCAATTTTCGATCTAGATACTTTTAATTTTGTAAACTAAGTATTTTAATCTGTGGAACAATTTTAGTTTGGCTTGAAATCGAAAAAAATAACTGCTAATGGGTCGAATTTTAAAAATTGGAAAATTACGAGCCCCAAGCGTCCATTTGTGGTGGGGGCTGTGATGGTTATTGCTGTGTCAATATAACTGCAGTTTACTAAAAGTATTTTTCACTTTCAAAAAATGACGTATAGTACGAAAAAATCTTGAAAATACGAAAAAAACACCAAAAAAAACAACACGGATGAAGGTGGGCAAAAAAGGAGCATCAAATTACCCCAAGCAAGGTCATGCAATATTTTTAGTAGTATATAGTTTAACTCTCTGGATATTATGAGTGAGAAAAATTGACTGGTTTTTGGGTGTTCAAATTTTTTAGATAAATATGTAATTATTATTTTAGTTATTTCATATCTACGTTCATATTTATTTTCTAAATTTTTTTGAAAGTATCGGATGAGACTAATAAACTGTATCCATGTTATGCGAGTATCTACTCCCATTTGTATTATTTTGATTGTTTGAATTTATGAAATTAATTTTGATTATCATCATTTTACCTACTTATTCAGGCATTTACTCTTATCATATCATTGATTTCATTGGCAGAATTTATGAAATGGGTTTTGATAATTATATCCATTCGAATTATTTGGACTTTTACTCTCATTTTCATTGTTATATTCATAACATATCAATCTTCAAGTATTCGAATAAAGAATTATAAAGTGTTTATGGTCGTTTTTAGTTTGGTTCTATACAGCTATACTATACGAAGCTAAAACATGAGGTCCACAGAAAATGATATTTGAATAGCATCATAATGTATGGGCCAAGAATAAGATAAAATAAAGTCTAGTATGACTGACCACATGTGAGGAGAGCAGTATCAACATTTGCCCCTAGAGACAGACAGGAACAAGACAAAGTAGAATTTCAAAAGGACGCAGTCGCAGCTTATACAGTGATCAAAGTAACATATAATTATATATACAAGGTGAAAATATGGCATAATTGTAGAAATTCACACTAAAACTAATACAATAACGCTTAATGATAGAGTTAAAATTAACTCATTCTATAATAATAAACGATGGTTAAATAGAAAATATTAGGAATTCTACTGGCTAAGAAACAAAAGGTCTAAAGACTTGAAAACAAGTTTAATTGAAGAACATGGCGTAGCACTCTTAGGAGTTTTTTTCTTCATCTCGAAGGGATAGATTCAATCCAGTCTCAAAGCGTTAAAAATATCCCACATTGCTATTTATTTCTATTCGATTAGTATTTATTTATTAGAGAGAAATTATCATCATCTTTCAATACTTACGGCATATCAACCTTTTCGGCCATTTAATTGCAGGGAACAATGATTTTTATCAAATGTTTTTTATTCGCATCACATATTTTTTTATTTACACAAGTTCTACTATTAAACCCATAACTAAAGGGAATATGGCGATACATATATTCCCAAGGTTATTAGCCACAATGTGAACGTATTGGAACGACTTGAATTCAAATATGCGTATTACCCAAAGTCTGAGTCCATTGCTCCAAGTGGATTTCCCCAGAGAAAGAAGAAGATAATCAAAACGAATAATGCAGTCTATCAGTTCAAAGTTTGTTTCACTGTCAACCTTTTTGGTTCATTCAATGGCGAAAACAATCATTTCTTTCAACACAATGTGAGAATAATACTGGGCCCACAATTGAATTTATAGATAAAGAGGGAATTCATACCTTTCTCAAAGGTATCAGCCCAAATATGAACGTAAGGGAACGACTGGAACCAGAACGGACGTATAACGATTCCAAAGTCTTAATGCTTTTCCAATATCCCAAGAGGACTTCCCCATATCAGAATGAAGACGTAAATCAAATCAAAGTCGATTTATATGACGACAGTAAAGACAATAATTAACATAATGAAGAAATCAAAGCGGGCGGACACGATAGAATGAGGATGATGGTGAAAACAAAGAATAAAAGAATAATAAATGAAGAAAAGGTCGCCTAGGAAGAAATGTCTGGATATACAAGATAAAAGTGCAACTGTGGCACAAATGATTTTCACAAATTCAAAAATTATAATATTAATCAAGAACTAATTTGATTTATCTCATTAGCAAGTTTTAGAATAAAGATCATTCACTTAAGATAACAAAAAATGTTCACCTACCTAAATGGAGATCTGATTGCTTTAAGAACGTTTTATGCCATTGAACTAACTTGTGAGTATCATTGATTGCACCTTAAATTAATTGGTATTATTCAGTTAATAGGAGGTGTTCCAGTGTGGAATTTTTTATAATCATTTTCGTTGATTAATTCTGTCTTTTACTTAAATATAATTAAACATACTAATATACAATAATCCCTGTGCATAAGAATTTTCCCCAAATAAAATATCAAATTATTAACTCTACTCTCGATGGAAAATTTAATATATGACATCAAAGAAAGATCCGTCGTATGTTTAAAAGAAAATTTGAATTCTATGAGGCTCTATAAAATAAAGTTTTAATTTTATATTTATTGATAGTATTAATAAAAGATTAGAGCAAAAGTATTGTATCATAAATGATCGTCTTGTTTGGGCATATGATGTGGCGTAATTCTTAGTTGGATACAAGGCAAGTTTAACGAATTCGTGTGACAGATTGTGCCACCATAGGCTTGAAAAATAGCCAATCTCTCACCCTTCATATTTTTTCTTTCGAGAATCTTCAGGCACCAAGCAATAACCCAATCTCAACAGTTTAAATTGAAAGGGAAGTTTTTCGACTGGTGAGATGTCTCTCTGGAAGAGAGCAGGAAGGCCTCTTTATTTTTACGAACCTGTCACCGAGAATGGCAAGTGAGTCTTATATTAAAAGATTGTAAATATGAATTGTCTTGCCGCAACTAAGATACAGATAAAGAGATAGAGATAGAAAGAGAGAGAGAAAGGGAGATATTGTGAAAGACTGCAAAATAGCGAATATGGTAATAGAAATAAAGAAAACAATCTCTAATCTGTATTTAGAATAAATTAATAAGCTCTACATCAGAAAAGTAGACAGGTAATGAAACAACGTCATACAATAACAAAATGACGAAACCAGCCGGGATCAGTTAAGAGTCTAAATTACCGAACCTCCTCTGTGAAACATTAATAGGTATTGTATGTTTGTGAATATGATAATGAAGATGAAGGCAACAGTTGACGATCCTTAGATAGAGTGATATCATAAAGGATATTTCAAAACTATATACAAAATTGAAAATGACAATCAAGAGAATCAAAAAATAATAAGATCAGAATATATTATAAACTAAAAGTATCACCCAGCCTTGCTCAGTGATTACTTTCATTCTCCTTTTGTGTTTTTTTCTATAATTACAATTTGTTATTTCTAGAAAGAACTATGTTTTGAAAACCAACATTTTTTTTAGTAAACTGTGGTTATATCGGTATCCAAAAAACCAACAAAGCCACACACTAAATGGGCACTACGGGCTCGCAACGATCTAATATTTAAGTTTGACCATTTAACAGCTATTATTCTGGATTAAAACCAAATTCAACTTTTTCCATCTGTTCGAATATTCAAATTTAAAGTCTTTAAATAAAAAAATTCCAAAAATAGTTTGGTAAAGATCGTTCCTCAAACAGACAGACAGACAGACACGATCACTTCAGGCATGTTTTTTTTACAAGTTATCAATCTCTTATGCTATTTAATGGCGAGAACCATCAATTTTGATAAACATTCTTTGGTCAACAAATATTTTTAATCGCACCAAATGAACTATTTTATCATATATCAAGCTGGCTAGAAAATATACTAAGACAAGAGTCGGCTTTTGATGATAGTTATGTGAGCCCCACAGTTGAGTTTTTCAGGGCAGAGTGATTATACCAATGCCTACAATATGAAACACTTCCTACAAATCTTGAAATTAGAATTGAATCGTCATAGGCGAGTTTCGATCCTAGTTGATCCACCATGTTTACATCTAAATGTATCAATCCCAATTCCTCATTTAGTTATGGATTGAATAGTGAACCTGGTTTTATTAACAAAAAACGAAACCCAACCGATTAACCAGTATAAGCCTGACCATTTATATGATATATTTTATATATAATATTATAATTTAGCTTATTATGTCTAATCTCACAACGGGAATATGCACGTGGGACCGTAGGTTAGGACTCGGTTTTGGAATCGTAATAAGCGAGTGCGAACCCCAGTCATTCTGTTGTTTCCATTCGGGCTAAAATCCTTTAGAAAGGTATGAATCCCCATATTTCTTTCATCTTTGGATTAAAAAGTACAATTTATGCAATTAAAACCCATCTGATGATAAAAAGATGTCCAATAAAAATGATCGAAAAGGTTGATATGTCATAAAAACAATCAATCAATTATCTCATAAAAGTAGAAGGCCATTTTGTATGTGCTCATTATATCCCTGGGCTTTTGTAATCAGTGTTGCCCTTCACCTAAATCAGTTGCTCCCCAGAGTTAACGAGCCTCAGCTGAAAGTGAATGCAATGGATTTGACTGGGATTTGAACTCGGGTAATACGATTTTTGATCCTGATACACCTTAAATGACACCCGGGTCTCAAATACAATAGCAAGTCTAAACATTCTCGCACTTTTACCGTAACATATCTTTAGAATTGAGTGTGGATAATTTCTGACTTACTCTCATAATTATAAATTCAATAATCCGATATTTAAGAATAGTATTTCTTTCAAACCTAAATAGACACATCCTCTCACTCGCAAAAAAAATAAATAAACACAAACAGATAAATTAATCATAAAAAAATAGACGGTCACTGTAAAGATAGTTCTAACCCATTATTTGAACATTTGTGGAATCGGTGATAAGCAATTTGCATTCTATGAATGAAAACATCAATTGATTTATGGCTCTGACTGAGAATTGACCGTGATCATGGCCACGTTCCTCGTCTAGAACAAGAAAGCTTAATTAAATAGGTTGAGGGAAGAAGTAAATACATACGAAGATCTGCCATGAGAAAAATAAGTTGTCTGACGAAAAGAAAGTTTGGTAATCAATATTTACTAATTAGCACAATCGGTAGCCAAATATTACCTAATTAGACCGGAAGCTAGACTATAATAAATTGATCAATAGATAAATAAAATGGCTAGACATGGACCAGGAAACTCTTACACTACATCTAAACACAACCAAATAGACACAGAGAAACATACACGCACACGCACAAACACACGCAAAATGTGTATGTATGTGCGTGTGTAGACGCGTGTCTTTATATATTTACCTATAAACATGTATGCATTAATTTACTATGGTGACTAATGAGCTATCTAAAGTGGCGTCAGTAGCAGCAACATAACGCATAAAGCATATTCTTACAATACAAACAAACCTACACACAAACAAACTCACTCACTATTTCACTTATTAACTCGCACTTACTACCTTTTAAAAAGATGGATGCTAGGATATTAAACTTGCGTTTTAGAATATCAAAATTAAAAACAAATCTTTACATAAATTTACAACTTGTCTGTCCATGGGACAATATATTTATTCACCCACTCCAACCTTGTCAATGGAGGAAGGAATGGATGCATATCACATGTGAATCAGATAGTTCTCAATTTTGCTTTGGAAAGGCAATTAATTTGAAAAAAAAGGTTTTTAAATTCACTATTTGATAATCTATATAATTTAACAACTTGTTAATAATTTTCTACGCTTTTTTTATTGTTAAAGAAAATATTCGTGAATGAAGTTTTAATAATATTTTTTAACGATAAAAAAACGTAGAAAATTGTTAACAACTTTTAGCATTTCACATGTCGTTTTAAAAAACCGACAAAACGCTGGAATTATGAAACAAAGGTATCTTTAGAACTAGATCTAAGTGTACAGTAATAGGCAAGTCTCCTACTGACATATGCATTAGTAATTTATTTAAGACATTTTAGTTCGTGCACTAATTAAAAGTCCGAGGTAAAAGAAGCTGCCATTTTTTTTTACTTGTGCAAGTTATTAATTAATTTTGTCGACTATCTGATCATGCTTGATAGAAATATCTATAAATAGTCATTGAACATATGATTATAATATTTCTATGAGTACCAAGTATAAACAAATATATAGTAATACCAAGAAAACATATTTACAGTAATAAACATACATGTATGCAAACAAACACACATAAATAAATATATTCATCTATCTAAACTTGCATATAAATGAGGCTTTGTGTGCATGTTTGAATTGTTTTCTGTGTTTGGATTCATTCCTTATAGACTCCGAAACGACTGGTCCGATTTTCTTGAAATTTCACGCAGTTGTACTTTATGAAGCTGGAAGTGTTCGTAGATATGTTTCGTTTTGGAATAAGTAACAATTAGTGTTGGGACAATTCCTAAATTTTGTCCGATTCCGATACCAATTCCGATTCCTGGAAAATGTTCATTAACGATTACGATTCAAAGGAATCACCCCTTCACTAGTAACAATAATTGATAATAAAAAATCAACTTGTGGAAGCAAGAGTGCTGCTACGATTAAGTGTAAAACCATGAAAATTGCGATATGACATAACTGTGTCAGGGGCTAGTCACGAGAGCGTGTTTTGTATAGCATAGTCTGCAGGTCCTCCACCTTTGCTGCTTTCCAAGAGTTATATTAGATAAATTAAACACGGTCTACACTTGGACTGATCACAGTATACGTGGATCACCATTGCCTATACACACAGATATAATATATATACTTAGTCGAGCACCAAACAAAATTAGGTTCAAGGCTTGTTTTACGTGCCCATTACAGTCCCGGAATTTTATAATTAGTGTTGTCTACCTGAGTGAGTTACACTCCTTGAATTGACGGGCTTCCTGTTGCCTGCTCCTTGGAATCATTGTTATCCTTACACCTTGATGCAACTGAAATTTAATAGAATGGTTTTGAATGGGATTTGAACGAGTAAAATACAATTCCAAAATTCAAGCTTTTACCTCTCCTTCACCTTTACTACCCTATGCATATAGATATGTGTATTTACATTTTTTATATTTAAGTGTTCTATTCTTCATATCGATCATATTACTCTACTCTACACTAATTTAATATTTGTACCTTGGAATATATCGGTACAACAGCATAAGCCACACTTTGAAATATACATATGCTTAGGTATATACAAACATTTTAGGCCAACTTCCACTTTTGTCCGAGTATTGCATATATGTTAATACAAAAAGAGGGAGAAGGCGACAAAATGCCAGCCGCCGTGGACGTTGTTTTTGGTGATCGTGGCAGCGGGACGACCACGCACACATACTTGGCCCAGATCAGTTCCACTGCAGTTCAAAGGGTATGAAACAAACGGTGTCTATAATGCAGGTTGCATCATGCTGCCGGGTTATTGATTCCCCAAGACTCACCTTGCTGCCTACCCGACAGGTGTTCCTGGACTTTTTTTCACCGTGTTGCCCTTCACATGGATGAGTTACTCTCATCTAACCTGTTTTTTGGAATCAGTATTATTCTTACTCCTTGAAAAATTACTCCCAGTAGTTAACGAGCCTTGTCTGCACGAGACAGTTGAAAGTAAGTGAAATGATTTTGACTGGGACTGAATACGATTCCACTGTCCAAGATTTTACCACTGGCACATGTTTGGTAATTATAATAATTGTTAATATACACATAAAATTTACAAATCGCTGTCATATACCTGGTCTTATATAGATATACAACTACCTGGCATATACCTGGTCTTATTTGGATAGGAATTATACACATTTATATCCATACACGCGTGTACACTCAAATGTTCTTTCATGCTCACAAGTAGACGTGAATAAAATCACTCACGTACATATATAATTAAAACAAGACATATGCACACTTATGCATAAAATCACACACACATACTCACACACATGCACAAAACACACTACATTATAGATATCTACTCAAAATATATACCTGAAATAATGTAAATTATTTTCAATTTGAATTGAAGACTTATATGCATTTAGGAATAAATATTTTAATTATCACTTTCACTCATCCTTTTTCCAACTGAGAAGATTAAATTATATCTAATGTGTATCTTATATATATATATATATATATATATACTGTTTAAATATACGGTTTATATATTGAGTGGACCCAGAAAACCATTAGCCTAATCTTTTGGGAATGAGGGGAAAAGCAGGTTATTTTTTAAGTACACATAACGCAAATCATTTAACTTTTGATGGATAACTTAAAGATATATGTACATGCATATTTTAAAATTAATTTCTGTAATACTTTGCATTTTAAAATTCTAATGTATTTTAAGACTTATATCAACAAACGAAGGTGTCAGATAACACCAGAGAATGAAGAAAGCAATATATTTCAAACGGAATTATCTAACTAAAAGTTTATGATTTTATGATTGATTTTATAATTTTTTTACTCATTAAACTCTTCAAAATGAAAATACTTTAAAATTAATCTCTTCATTTCTTCTAAATGTGTCGTTGATACTTTAACTTGGTCGAAGGGAAAAAGAATAGGAAACTGAAAAGAACCTGCTTTTTAGATCCTTCCAGTTAAAGATTCGAGTTTTTTTTTATTACGAATTTAATTCATTCAACAACTTATTACTTAAATTTGCTAAAATCAACAGATCCCTTCTGTATAATATCTTATTTTTACTCTCATTCGATAAATAATTCAAATACAGATTTAATAAGATATAGCGTTAGAATTTTGCGTTACATTATTTTGGAAAATGTTCTTTTCAGTAATAAATTTAAATCCTTTATACTTAAAAACATTTAGAAAGCAAACATTAAAAATAAAATAATTTGAACCATCCACAGATTTGGTGCGATTATTTGGTAAAGGTTGATTGCCTGGGAGCAGAGAAAAATTTCGTTACAATTTATAAATAGCTAATCAATCCTAATGATAAATAAATTATTTGGTTCAAAACAAAAATTAGAAATATGGTATCAAATATTTCCTTTTTTTTTTTTTAATTTTGACAGATTAATTTTGAATTGGTGCTTTAATTTAATACATTTATTTATTGCCAAATCATTTATCAATGGACTTCTACTAAAAATCTGCGTTTAAAATGCTCATGTTTTAATGAATGGTTTATAACTTTCTACATCATTTACTAAATCCAAAACGCGTTTTCTTTAATCACTCTAGCTTTTTACATTAAATATAATAATTACATTTTGTATCTATGCTTTTATAGTACTAACGGGATATATCTACTTGGTCGTGCGCAAACCCAAGTTAGCCAAATGGCCAGTAATACGTGCTCATTATACCCATGCATTTTTTGTAATCGTGTTGCCCTACACCTTCATAAGTTATTCTCATTAAGTTAACGTGTCTCATCCATCCGGGTTTTGGAATCGGTGTTATCCTTACACCTAAATGAGTTACTCTTCCGAGTTAACGAGCCTCAGCTGCCCTAGACAGCTGAAAGCGAATGTAAAAGTTTTGCCTGGGATTTGAACTAGTGTAAAACGATTTCAGGGTCAATGCTTTTACCACTGCTCCACCCTTTCTGCATTAATTGTATTAATAGGACTATCATACCAAATAATGTTGTATATATGTTGCGCCTGATTCTGCTACTATGGATTTGTGAAAATTTGAATATCAGCCAGCGTTGGACATATTAGCTAGTATTATATGCGTATAATGAAGTGACTCTTTCATTTCCTCTTCCTTTCAAAACATTATCTTGCTGCCAAACTAAGCCAATGAACCAGTTTATCACTTCCGTATAATTTAGATAGTGTCTATGAAAGAAATGTGTTTAATAATTTGACATTTAGCAATACAGGTCAGATCATCTGGTTTATAGTAAGCATTTTGATCCATTCACAAATATGGGCTAATTTTTATAGTTACCGAAACTCTTCGACAAAAGATTAAAATTAAATGATCATGTATTGTAATATAATGGGTTTTATTTAATAACTAGAAGTATTGCCCGCCCTTACTCAGGGCTTTCTTTGATGCGCCTTTTGTGCTCATTTTGATCTAGGTTTTTAGGAATTCCAATTATTTATTTTATCTCTGAAGTGTAGATGAATCTAGATCCAAAATTAAATCGACTAATGATGATAGCTAAGAACTATATATTTTGTTTAAAATTACATATGGTTTTTTATCGTTTGTTTAAACAAGAATTAATAATTCGCGAAGAAATTCTAATTTAGGTAAATCTTTGAAATGATGTTTGCTTAAATTATTTTGAACAAAATTTACTGAAACCCCACGTGGTGAAAAGCGTTAGTTTTTCATGTTTTGTTAAATATGCATTTTAAATTTGTGCTCGTTCATTTCCTCAAGCTAATACTGTGTATATATAATAATAATAATAATATAATATTACTAATGATAATAAGAATAAGAAGAAGAAGCAGAAGAAGAGGAATAATAATAATAATAATAATAATAAAATAAATATATATATATATATATATACAGACACAGAACAAATGTACATTTTAGGAGAATTTACAGTCTCAGACTGCAAGTGGTGCAGAGATGCTAAATAACCAAAATATATTTATTCTTACTCTGCATTCAGGAAACACCACAAGTCGTTTGAAGAGCCTTGATTCTGCTATTAGGGTAAAACCCATGAAGATCCGACCCCATTTACTTTACTGGAATAGAGTGAAGCATCTTAGAGCTTTACAATGAGACATTGTTACTCTATTTTCTCAGTAAATAAAGGCTAGATTATAATTGGTAAGATTTGGGGGACAATACTAGCAAAAAAGTAGTATAAGGTTTAAATAGAGAATAAACTAATGCAATTAAACTTTACTCGGGAAAAGTTTTTGAAATATTTTTTCAAAAAATTACCCCCACCACTTGTAAATACCATTAAAAGTAATTTTCTCCGGTGAAAAACATGACCTAGATTTATTTCTTAGATGGTCTTGAAAGCTTCCGCAGACTGATTGAAAAGTGAATACGTTGTTCCTAATGCGCTCAAATACCTGGTTTTGTCTTGATATTGTTAATTTGTGAGCCATTACTCTTGCTTATCTGGTTTCCCGCGCTTTTAATTTTGGCTACAGAACCAATTTTCTAAAGATGTCTTATTTAAGTGATGAATTTAAATTGAATGATAGAAAACCTAATGTGTTTCAGCTGAATGTATTATCTACGTATCTATTATAGGTTAAGCACAAAGATGTGGTATTTGTACTTCACACTAAAATAAAAAAATAAAAAACTAGGCAACATTGTTGAATTTTTCCTGTGTTATAACATTAAGCAACAAAAACCTTTATAAAACTAATATTGAGCCACTTAGTCTTAATATTACAAAGAAAAAATACGGGATAACTTATCACTTAAATTTAATGCTATAACATTATCCATCCCTAATTGTTCGAACAGACATATACACGAAAAATTTAGTAGATACTACATAGAAAGGCGTTGAACCAACTTTCTCTTGGCAAACACAAACTGTTCATATATATTTCACATCGGGTTATCAAACGAATTACATTATTTATATTTGAAAGTTTCTTTGCCAAATTGTGTGTA
The DNA here is from genome assembly GCA_036873565.1 of Xipholeptos notoides. Taxonomy (NCBI): domain Eukaryota; kingdom Metazoa; phylum Mollusca; class Cephalopoda; family Idiosepiidae; genus Xipholeptos; species Xipholeptos notoides. Next base: position 17,388 of record JAYKTE010686996.1, read on the forward strand.
AGCATTTGACAGAATAAATACGTTAGAAGCTAAGTTCAAACTTTTTTTTTCTAAGCCACTTACTTTGTTGCTACTTATTTTACCTAAATACTATCGAAAAATTCATGTATTCAAAAAGTGTGATATACGATTTCAAACTGTAATCTTATGCAAATCATTAATGAAGGCGGTTATGGTTATATTTTTATTTTAAGAGTTTTTTTTATTGAGATGAGTTTTTTTTATAATTCAGCAATCTTTTATTAGCGGACTGTTGTCTTCATCTTGGATTAGGTGTTATTACACTACGTTTCGGCCAACTATCCC
>JAYKTE010688104.1:0-27140 GCA_036873565.1 Xipholeptos notoides
ATATATATATATATATGTGTGTGTGTGTGTGTGTGTGTGTGTAAATGGATTTGAAGAACAGGAATGATTTTACCTGCAGGAGAACAAAACATTAGAAAATTATTTTTATTAAACAAAACAACTAGTGAAAAAAGTGAAAAGCAAGAAAGAAGGGGATACACACTAATATACAAAGTTTATATATATATATATATATATATATAATAATAAGTTGTAATATGTCAAAAATAATGAATACGCATTTTTTAAACCCATTTGATATATATATTTTAATTTTTAGATTACTATTCTTTCATTTTTCATACACCATTCCGAATAAAGCAAGAGTTCATTTTTGACATTTTATTCAAATCCAACAAGTTTCAATGCATTTGAGCAGATTACATTTTCTTGTTTACAGACATAAACATTCCGTTATGAGGAAACTCATTCAAGGATGACTTGCAACCGGTACACAAATTTGATTTCAATGTTTTGTTTAACTTTGAAAGTTTATAGCATTTCAACATAAGGAAGTAGAAGATAAACCATTGTTTCATACATCTTAAATCTTGCCCATCACTGTGGTGCTTTATGATTTTTGTATTTCTACATAACCAATCTTCTTCTTTGTCTCCACTCTTTGATAATGCTACTTCCTCTCTTTTATCTTGCATCTAGATTATATAATTTTTTATCAGTAGAAATTTTTCTATCGCTGTTCATAAGAAATTCTGCAGAGATTTGTATGTTTATACGTACATCTTCCATCTTGCGTGGGTTTTATTTTGCATACACGTGAATGTGGTGTCTCTGCGTGTGTCTCTGCGTGTATTTGAATGTATTATATCTACATGAGTCACAATGAATTAAATCTGCATGAGTCCCCAAACACTCCCATAGCCGATTGGCTCGCTGCTTCTACTTTGGAATTGTAAATATGTGAATTAAAATCTTAGTCTATCTGTCACATTTTGCATACTCGCAACCCCTGGGGAATGTATAAATTATTTCTTCCCACTGTGGGTTAGATGGTGTAAATACTATTCTACTAATAAACCTATTTATGAAAGAAAGTCTTTTATAAGATAATAACTGTTCTCAAAAATAAATGACCAAAATGGTTGATATGCTATAAGAAAAAGACTAGATCAAAAATTGGCTATGCAAGATTTTAAATCTGAAAACTGTGTCATAAGCAACTGCTGACAGTTTATTGGTTGGTCTTCAATATATCAGTCATTTAATGCAGAAAACAATAATTTTTCATGAATGTCTTTATTTTATCAACATATCTTATCTACTCATGATGAACTATCTAACCCATAGCTGGAGGAAACCTTGGGATTCATAGATTTCTTAAGTGCATTAACCTGAATTTTAACATTTTTTCAGAGTCCAAATGCTTATCCACTGCACCAAATGAACTTTATTGATGATAATTCACAGTAAACATAATTCATATATCTGTGTGGGTGTTACTTGTGCTGTCCCATACCCTTATACTTCTAGTGGGCTTCGGGATAGAGTATCCTTAGAGAATTACTACAGAATCCCAACACCAAATAGCTTGAAAATATGAACATTTTTTTTTCATTTTTTTTTGTGTGTGTCTGTGTGTGTTTGTGTGTGTGTATATGTTTTCTTTTCAAGACAGAAAGCCAAGAAAACAATCCAAATGTAGATATGAAGTAGTTTATCTCTCAGATTAGGACTGAAAGCAGTCGATGCGGGTGTCTGGGATGGATGAGAGGGAACTATCACCACAATTCGGTTGCTATGGAACAAACATCTCCTTCATCTTACCCATAGGTCCTCCTGCTGTGTGCTGGAACTGACGAGTAGGCACAATGAGTGGTAAAATCAGCGTGTGGTGAATTTCAGTGTCGGTTTAGTGGAAAGAATAACTATTTTGGCTCTTATTTTGCGTGAGAGATTAAGTTTGTAGTTATTTTTATACCAAAGGGGGGTAGTTTTGAAAAAAAATATTTCTGTTTATATTCTAACAAATGTAACTCAATTTTTTTCCTTCATCTATATTCAAGATTAAATTAATAGGTTTATCATTATCTGGTTCTAAATTAGATTGTTATTTTTGTTTTAGAGCATATTAACCCTTCATTTAATGTAGAATCAGATTAATTGGGTGTAGGATTTCTATGTTTTACATTGACAGTTTATCCATGGTGTACGTTCACAATAGTTTATAGAAAAATTTGATTTTATTGGGACATTTTATGAAGAAATATTTGTAGAAAAAAGTAATTTTCTAGTGGCATTTCATAGAAGAACTTTTTATAAATTAAGACCTTCTACCTGACAGATTTTTGATTGTAGAATGTCTCATTCATCCAAGCCAATGGTTCTTGAACAATGTACCCCATTATCACTACGATTACTGGTGTGTCGTGAAGAGATTATAGATGAAAGTTACAAGTTGTTTTAGGTGGAAAACTGCTTTCATATTGTTAACAGGGCCATTCTCAAATACTATTCTGGTGTACACTACAGTGGAATGATTACTAGTATGAAGCGAAGTAATTATAGATGGAAGTTACAAGTTGTTCAAGTTGGTAAACAGCTTTCTATCTTTATAATCTGAATTATTTGTATTAAAAAATAACAACACACACACATATTATCTTTGACATACATGATCTTAATGCCTAGATATCAAAAAAGAAGTAGTAAAATTTATGATAACTCATTTGTTCAAATTGCTGGATTTTAAATTTTTTCAATAATAATAAACCTTGGTAAGCATTAGTATGCTTTATGTTCTCATTATATGTTATAATGACTTTTATACGTAGCAAGTGTTGGAAATAAAGAAATTCCATAATAGATATAGTCAAACTCAAATTTTTTTGCAAAAGTAAAAGTAAAAAATTTTCAGTTTGATAATAGGTGTGTCACGAAAATTTAAAAAGCTCTGTAATGTATCACTGGGTAAAAAAAAGGATGGAACCACTGATCTAAGCAGTGGTATATTTTTCTCTCTGGCTAACAAAATACCTCAAAACTGCCTTTGAGTTTATTGCATATATATCTGGATTATGGCACAACACTTTACTGATATAGATATTGAATCAGGTCCTTTATGCAAGGGAATTGGTGTTTACTATCAAAATGTTTCTTCTTACTTTTATTAAAGTTTTGTCAAATAAGCATTTAGTTAAACTCTATTTTGTCACCTCATTGTAATGGCTTTGAATCTAACTGAAGAAAATAGCATTTTACAACAATCTCCGCGTACTTAATTCTCAGAGAACATCTTGATAAACAAGCCCCGTAATAACATCTTCAAAAGCTGAAATACAAATTAATAGCTGACAAAAGCTGGATTGGGTGTTTGGTTTGTTCGCCTTGAGATATTTTTAAAAAAAATGCGACTGCATTTTACTTTTTTAAAATTTTTATATGCTGTGCAGCATTTGAAAAAAAAGATAGTTGTGCATTAAAAAAGAAAATAGTCTCTTGATGTTAATTCTAACCAAAAGCAACCATTACTGCATTCATTTCAAGAAGAAAAATCAACGAAACACACACACATACATACACTCTCTCTCTCTTTCTCTCTTTGTTTTTCTATCTCTCTTTCTATTTCTCTCTCTTTGATTCTAACTATCTTTCTTTCTCTCTCTCTCTCTCCCTCGCTCTCTATTTCTGCACTTGTGTATGTGTGTAAACTTGTGTATATTTCTAAATTTCTCTCTTGTTTATGTATAAATTTTTCTATATATGTGTGGTTTTGCTTGTCTTTCTATTTTTCTATCCCACCCTTCCTCATATTCAAATGCATTAAATTTGCTCATGTTTTTTTCAATGCTATCAAACTTCAGAAATTTTTTTTTTAAGTATTCATCTTTTTTGTTCGTTTTTAAAGTAAAGTGAATATTTCTAACAGAAGTTATAACTTCAGCCTATAAATGTTGTAGACTTAGTTATGAGCATTGCTTGGTCCAAAACCGTTTTCATGAAGTTGTCCATGCCATATAGCCAATCATTTGTTATCTTGTTGAAATCATTATCTGCAAGCCCCTAATGGCAGACCATTAACAGACAACAGATGTTTCTCTTTGAACTTAACTACTAAATTTATGTAACTCTAAATCTCGATACTGCACTTGTCAAGCACTATATGGGGGTTTTGCTCCAATTCATTACAGTTCCACAGGGACTGTTAATCTCTCCTTACAACTCTTGACCATCGGTCTTGCCTTTCTTTAACCAATTAACCAACTGACTGTCTACCTAGCTTCTAATTCTGGCATTAATTTATTTTTTGAACAATTGATAGCCTGGACATGATCAATACATTTTTGTCCATTGTTTGTGGACAACGGGATATATTCCTTCTTGAAAATATTTACCATTGACACTCTAAAGCTGCTCTTCTGAAAACATTTTCCTTCGATATATCTTAATCAACAGTAAATAATTGATATTTATTTCATAAATATTTCTTTAATTTTCTTTTTATCTTTGCTAACAGTGGGCATTTTTTCTCTATCAGAAATCATATTTTAGCTTCCCCAGTTAGCAAGGCTGCAAAATCAACCACAAATCATGAGGAAAAAACAAACAGAAGGCTCATCATCAAGTGAACAGTAAACAAATCTTGTCTATAGTGTACCCTACACAGTACACCATATGCTGAAAAACTGCATAGACTTAGAACATATCCAACTAAAACACTATCAAGAAAATAATCTAAGAAAGATTTTCAACAAGGTTGACCCAAAAAATATTCTCAAATTCCTAAGAAAAACAAAACTATACAACAAAATATAGTCAAAAATGTTCCTCTAAATTACAAGTAGCATTTAACTTCCACCCATCATACTACAATTACTAAGGTTTCGGCATCAAATGACCCATAAAAGGTTGATTTGCCATGAAACAAACCAATCAATCAATCTCTATAATGTAGCAAAGCACTTGGATCAGCGGATTAGCACTTGGACTTTGGAATCGTAATACATGAATTCAAATCAAAGATCTGTAAGATTCATATTCTGGCTAATATCCTTTGGAAATGTACGAATCGCGATATTACCTTAAACAATGGATTAAATAGTGCATCTAGTGCTATTCAAAGCAATGTTTTGAAAGAAAGATGTTTATATAAAGTGATTGTTCACAGCATTAAATGTGTGTGAGTGTACAGCATACTGACCTTTATTTAAATATACATGGATTCATATGGTGAATTTGGAATTCACAAGTTGTCCCCAACCACATGTATATCCCATAAGGGAGTCAAAAAAATAGTGGCTACGCCACTGTGAATACGATAAAGCAACCCCTAGTAAAAAAATTTTTACAATTTGTTTCGGACAGTATTCCATAGGTATAGTGGCTCAGTGTAAGGAGACTAGGAATCATTACACTGTCATCACTTTGGAAACTTTGATAAATCCTTTTTATTGCCTATTGCTAATCACAAAAAGAGATTATTCTGAACTTCTTCAATTGAAATATTTAATGTAAATGAATTTTCTCCCTTTCTTTCTTCAATGAATTATTTACTAAAAAAATTAATTTCACTTTCTTTTTTTTATCTTTTCAGGTAAGTAAAAGGACATTTTTTGATCAACTCTGAACCAACAAATGAGGTAACAATAAAACTACCAAGTTTTCATTTCTTATTAATAATTATCTTCTGTTGATTCTCAACCTATCTCATAAAAAAGTAAATGTTTTTAAATGTGAACTTCTTTGGTTTGCTAGCATTACTCATTATATTTCTCAGCCTCTCAATTACATTTAAACAGCACCACTTATTTTACCACAAGAATTACAAAAAAAAATAAAGTATGAAGGTATATAACAAAAAGTCTTTATTTTACTATAGAAATAATAAAAAAAAGAATAGATCGAAAAAAGGATATATTTTGGGGTATTATGACCAATGGAACCTTCCCCCCTCATCTACTTTTGCACTCTCTAAGTAAAAATAATTTTTTTAAATTTAGACGCGATATGTTCAGTCACTTAACTTTTACTCTAGCCTGGTTTGACTATATTTAGATTGTGTCCAAGTTATGGTGGGCCAGGACAAAATTTACTCTCAGGTTGGATGTGGTCTGAGGGTTGCTGACCCCAGACATAACTTATTTCTGTTATAATGAACTCTTTATTACTGTGTGTGATAATTAACAGATGTTACTTTCCACTTCCCCCTGACAAAACCCACTTGAATTGTGAAAATCCAATTGGGGCATCAGGGATTGACCACCAACAGTTCCCATTCCATCTTTCATCCATCATGATACTGATGATAATTCTAAATCTGGCATTTAATACTAGTAACATATTCAATTATTTTACAGTGGCTATGATGGTAGTGTAACTTGTCCTAAAATGCAAAAATATGACTTAGTATCAAACTATAGTTCTGTATTTGACTGGTTACAAAGTTTGTTGTAAATGGTGTCCTTAATTTTTTTTTGTAGATAATGCTGGGTTAATATGTAAATTAGAATGAAAGTTATTTTAGCCTTCAGTATTTATAAAACTTTGATTTACATAGATTATTGTTTGCTTGGTTACTCTTTTTTTATCTTCAGTTACAGTTTTTTTCTGAAAATGTACAACCTATTTGGTAGAACATGATTACAATGTTGCACCCCCACCACTCTTTGTATTTTATCAATTCATCCTTGAAGGGGAACACTTTTGAAATCTCTGGGAGAGCCATTGCCAAAATCTCTGAGTATTCATAATTAATTGCAAAATATATAAAAACAAAAACACATCCCATTGAATAAAATAATGTTATGAAGGAAAATAAATCCTGTTTTTTTAAAATTTTATCTTTTATTTTTTCTAAATTTCAAGCCTTTTAGCTTTAAGCAATTAACATGTACCTTGTTTAAGCTGGCAGAATTATAACTCTATGATTACAAGCCAAGTTTTGTTCTATTTATTCACAAATCGAAGAATTAAAATAGTTTCTTTCCATCTCTCTATCTTTCTGTCTGTTTTTTTATGTTTTTACAAATGAATGCATCTTGTTTGAGAATTTTGCCCTTTCATCCAAATTCGCAATCTACCTTGTAAACAAACTTCTTTTTTTTTTTTACAAAGAACTATGCATTCTCTCAGAAAATGAAGTACTCTTCAGTCCACACCTGCAGGTGTTGAAAGATTTTCATTAAAGATCTAATCTTACTTTAAAATAGACACTAAAAAAAATTTTCACCATTCCATTTTTTTTATTTTAATTACATTTGTTTTATTGAAATGGGAAACACAACTTTAGATCTGGTTGCCAAAAAATGTAATTACTTTGAGAAATATGTTATGAAATAGAATTTATTGTTCTAGTGAAATATTTTCATGGATTTAATTAGTTAATTAATTATTGATTTGGTTTATTTTATGTTTTTTTTAATGGTCATTTTTCAGTGTATATGAACTAATGAACAGGTTTAGGGTCATGAGCTAAACACCAATGTTCTAAGAATTTAGATTGTTTTTATTCTAATTTAGATTATATGGATTTTGTTTTTCTGTTATGAGCAATGTTTCCCTATCAGGAGTGGGTCTTTACAACATGCTGATTGTACTTCATTTGGGATTGAGAGTTCTTCAAAGGGGCATTCTCAGCATGACAATAAACTGCATACTTATCCTTGGTAGGATATGAAATACCACCAATTTAAGTTGCAGACTTAGTTTTTATTATAAAAAAACCCTAGATTTTCCAACAAATTATTTTTTTTATCAAGAATGCTTCTAAAAAAACTTTCTTTTTTTTCATGGTTTTTCTTTAAAGGAAGTTTCTACAAAACTAAATTTTTCTACAAATTATTTATTCAGAACAATGTTTCCTAGAAAATAAGATTTTTTCCAAATTTTTTTTTCTATAGAACCAGTTTCAACAAAACCACAATTTTTTTTCTTCTTTGAATAACTTGATTTGATATAAATAGTCCAAAAAAGAGCTGATATGCTGTGATACAATGAATCTATTTCACTCTTGAAATAAATATTTATAGATTGAAACCTGCGGTGCAAGCCCTACTATGGCATTTTTAGTTCTAAGTTGTGACTGCAACAAATTTTTTTTCTCTACAAAGGAATCAAGATCTAAAATCACTGACAAGTTCTGGCCTTGTTCTCAAACAATAATGGCCGACAAAGTGTATTCTTTGCCTGCATGCTCCCAAAGAATTTTACTTGATATGTAACAATATGTTTGAGAGACTTCTGTGGCTAACAGGCGCTTCTGATTAGGTTTTAGTTAAGGAAAGTCAGATAATGTAAGAATAAGTAAAGAAACTCTTTAGTTTTTGAATTGTTTTAGTTTGTTTCAATTGCTACTCTTATTTGCCTCTATAGAACAGATTACAATGAACCTGCAATATTAAATTCTAGAAATGATGAATAATAAACAAGATGCATATTTAGCATATGCAGATTGATATGCTGGGAAACAGAAATAGTTCAAATTACTTCTAAGTTTGATAGCATGAAGCTCTCACTGTCATGCACGGACTATCTTCTGAGAACACTACATTATGTTTTGGTTGATGTTGTTTGTGGCTTTCTATAAGTGATTTTCATCATCAAGATGATTACAGAGTTCAACAAGAATCACCTGTAAAATGCTGAAGAGCAGGCACATTGCAGGTAAATAGTAATGAAGACACTCACTCAAAAAAATTGTCAGAAATTCTTACAGATAATACTACAAGTAAATTGAGTTTAGAATTAAATGCATCATCACATTAATACGATGGATGGATTGATGGATACATTGTTATTATTTGGATATTTAATTGCATACTGCTGATTTTTAGTACACATTTAAGTGTTCCCAATCCTTGCCAAACATACCATAACCTTTAGCCTAAATTTGATAGTAGTATTTCAATGAATCCAACTACCAGTAACATTATCAATAATATATAATAAAAACTATTTTGTGTTTATTTATATATATTTGTGTCACACTCTGAAGATTAAAACTTTAAACCCCTGACCCTCAGATTGCTGTCATTATTCTTACCTTAAAATTTTGATGCTCCACTGACTGAGCAATTAGTGTTGTACATAATTTTCTGTTGTTTTCTGCCCTTGATCATTAAAACCCAAGAATACAAACTAAATTTTTGATAAATAAGTAGAATAATTATTTGAAATAGTTTGGTTCGTTAATTAATGTTTAAAATTGAGTTCAAAATGAATGATAAGAAAAACAATACAATAAAGGTAAAAATTATTGAATTATTTAAAAATACCATTATTTTTAGCAGGCATATACATTAGTAGTATATAATTATGGAAATGGAAACAAATGTCTTAATATTTCCTTGTGCAATTGATAATATTTGAACTGTTTCACAATTCTGAAGGGGAAGCACAAAAGGGTTACTAGCAGTGTTATAAAAAATTTTAAATGCACTTTGCAAACTCAAATTAAAATCTAACTCAACTTGAGTCACTACAACAGCAACAGCTGCAAGAAGAGTTAAAATACAGAGAAAAGTAATCAAGGAAAAATGATGTAGTAGACAATGAGAATTCAATGTTTGGAGGAAGGATGTCAGGTGAACCAATATATTGGATCAGCTTTGGGTTCTATTCAGCACATATGCTGTGTGGAAGACTAAAAGAACGCAAGTGACAGTTGCTTTTTAGTAGCCAAGGTTACAAGGCTTGGTTTACAAAAGTTGAAAGATTCAAACATAGTACAAGAAAGAACGAAAGAAATAAAAAACATTGAATGAAAGAAAAATAAAGTAGAAAAACAAAGAATTAATGAAAAAAAGAAGAAAAAAGGAAACCCCAATGAAGCAAAATGGAAGGGAAGAGAGAAGAACAGTGAATGAAAGAAAGTAAAGAATGAAAGAAAAAAATAATATATAATAAAAGGGAAAATAAAAGGAAAAATAGAAAGAAAGAAGATTGAATGAAATGAAAAATAATGAAAGAAAAAATATTGAATTAGAGAAAATATAAAAATTGAATGAAAGAAAGAATAAAGATTGAATGAAAGAAAGGTGTAAGAAAGAAAATAGACTAATTGAAAGAAAGATGTAAGAAAGAAAAAAGACTAAATGAAAGATGTAAGAAAGAAAAAAGACTGAATGAAAGAAAGATGTAAGAAAGAAAAAAGACTAAATGAAAATAGAAAGTCAACGGAACAAAATCTAAAACAATTTTCTTTATCTTTTTTATGCCATGACAGATATTTGATTGAGAGGAATCATAAAGTAGGAAGCCGACTGGTCCGCACCTTTAAACTTTTTTCCCTCTTGAATTTCTGTTAACAATGAACGCTTAGATGTTTTTGATTGTTCTAATACACGTAGATTCAAATTCCAACAAGGTAGCCAAATGTTCAATTCATAACTGACCAAATTACTTTCACAATTTAAGGAGCCTCATCTACGTAAATTGACCAAATGTGCGTGATCTCACTTATCCTTTTTCTAAACAATCAGCATTTAAACATTCACTTGCCTTATATTTAAGACAAAGAACTAAGCTACACAATACCAGAAGCACTTGATGTTTAATTATAAACAAAATAAATGGTGAAGTTCACTTGGGACAGTGGATAGGCACTCAGACTTCAGGATCGTAACGCAAGTTTGAATCCTAGCTGTTCTGTTTATATTCACATTTGAACCTTTTTTTTTTTCAATGCCATGCAATCTACCGACTATATCTTTGCTGTCAACCAGTTAATCATGATTGACGTAATGGGCACCCCTGCTCTAGAACTTTCTTAGAAATCTAAACAATACTCTTTATTCACTTGATAGGACTAGACTGTTCGAATTTTGTATGCATTAGTTAGTTTTCAATTTATGTTAATTATCTTTAACTATTACAATTGCAGCCAGACTTGAATTTGTACCATACAGACATTAATGTCTATATAAACCAACTGTTAAAATATATGTCAGGTAGAGATTCTAGTAGTGGTTTAGTGATGACTTTATTAGTTTAACATATCACTTACCTGGAGAACACAGATTCAATTCCGACTGCAAATAGAGATAACAAAGAATATTTTACATCAATTGATATAGTACCAAGTTGTTGCTTACAGAAGTTGGACATTCTAACCTTGTGGATTGAATTAAAGGTTTGGTTTGCTGTTTTAAAAAAGCACTTGAGTTTGATTAAAAGGTTTTCTGGTTTGAGTATTAGCTAAAGAATCCCCAGGACACATTGAACAAAACCTTCTGAATGTAATAATAAAAATAATAATAATAATAATAATAATCATCTAAACTCATCACAAAAAATCCAGGCAAGCTATCTATGTCAATTATGTTTCCGTCCTTTATTAAAAAAAAGATTCCTTTAAATATTGTATTCATTTTTCAATTACATTTTTCTTTCTTAAAAGCCTAACTGCCTTGGCCCAAAACATAACCGTTGATTTCAGTTTGTTTAGTCTTCGTGCCAACCCCCTACTTTTTTTCCTTCAAAATTTCTTTGTTTTTCCCCTATTGCGTTTTATAAAAAGCATTTTTCTTAAGGAAGAAATCACTTAGCTTCAATGTCTTTTGTGTTTTTCTTTTAAAATTCTTTCTTGATTTTATTTTCAATTGGCAGAACCATACATAAAACACGGAGCATGCGTATTGGCAGGCATGCGATTATTCAGAAACATATGAGGATTTAAATGGAACTGAATGTATAATCGTATGCAATCTTGTTTGCCAAAAACATTTTAGATTAGGTTATTTGTGTTTAACGGTATGTCAACTCCTTGTGGATTATTTTATGCCAAAATGTTATTTTAGATTAGGATTTTTATTATATATACATATATATTTTTTTCATTTTTTGTTGTTGATATTAGTTTCTATGAAGAAATGGTATATTTTATGTTCGTTTGACTTTTCAAAAGCCTTTCTTAGGTCCATTTTGTTTAAGAATTTTCATCCTATTTTGCTTACGTTTGTGCATTTTGTCATTATGTGTTTTATTGAGATCTGCTTTCCACAGTTGCATTTTGGTGGGTGGGTCTTTTTTAGTAAATGGTAATGTTTAACACATTACCATTTGTATATTTGTCCTATGTGTAGTCTACTCTTGATCACTTATTTCCTAAAGGTGTTTCCTATTTCAAGTTGTATTTGAAATAATTTTTTTTGTTTGGTTTTCTTACATTATTCTGCTGTTTTTCTTTTATGCTTTATTTTCCCCCACAAATATTTGTGCATTATAGCAATAAAACATGCACAAATGCAGTCTTGCTCTTATATGTATCTTTGTGTGCAAGTTGATGTTGGCTTATCTAACTTCAACTGCATTTAATATATCTAAATGTGCCTTCGGAAACAAGTGTAGGTTGCACATAAATACTTTAAACTCATTTCAGCTACTATTCGTTACTTTGAGTTTCAAGCCAACCATTTCAAAATATGTTAAATGACAAAGAAGCAAGATGGGTAATAAGAAAGATTTTAGATTGAGGAATATCTCCAGAGCCATTAATCTTCCCTGATGTCAGATTTATAGGGGCTACATGTATAGGTAGGAAGTTTGTAGAGAAACAGACATGAAAAGATGCTGTTAAGATTAAGGTTGAGTTTCTCCTTCCTCAATAGATAATATTAGACTTTCACCTGTTTTCTAATATTTGATATGTTATTAGAATAAACTAGTTAAACTATAAAGAAAAAGTTGTTGGTATGTTTCAACCATTTACTATTAAGATCACTTTTAACCATTTGATGATTTCAACAAGATGACAGCGCTATTAGATAAATTACAACATGACTAGTTTATACCTCACAATTTAAGGTAATTCTTTTTACTGCTCTTGTTTATTCAAAGCATTACTTAATATTAAAACACAAATAGAATTACACAGATGAGAAGTGTAAATGTCCCAGTCCTTCTGTATGCATTCATATTTGGATTAATACCATTGGAAAAGGTATGAATCCCCAAATTACCTCCATCTATGGATTAAATAGTGCATATTTTGTTATTAAAAAAACTACATGTGGACAAAAATAATGTTTTAAAAAAAATGATTGCTCTCGGCATTAAATGACTTAAAAAGGTTGATATGCCATAAAACAAAAACAAACAAACTATTTTGCAATTATGATATGCTACATATATAGATTTAGTGATTGATATTGAGCATATGCTTCCCATATTAGATATCATTGGCTAATTGTTTTGTATCTATGAGTTGTCTGAGGTATCAAGAGGCAAGAAATTGGCAGTTATTAAATGCCACTTACTATTTACATTGTACAGATTCTTATGTTTTTCTATATCATGCATTTCTATGATTTTATGCATCAAATGCTCATTCCATTTACATTTAATTATCAATCATCTATCCATGAATTGATTTAAGTCTGTTCAGATCTACTTTAGTATGTCTATTATCTAATTTAGTTCATATCTATCTATATTAATCAATCTATAAATATATAACAATTTACCTATCTACCTATGCACCTTCTTATATAATAAGTCTTCACATATCTATTTTGTTTTGTGAGGAATTACACTTTACATTAACTTGAAGAATACTTTTAAGTGCAAAGTAAATTGTCAATTAGATTCGCCCTGAGAATAAAACTTGCACATTATTCCTATTGCTATAGTTGAAAAAAATATTTTGACTTTAATGGATTTCCTGGAGTAGTAGCGAAATAATAATTTCTTTTATAAATATGATTGTATTGCCAAAACTCGCAAAAGAAATAAAAACACAGACATTTAGAAAAAAATTATTTTTTCTTTTTTATGATAGCTCACTCCTTAACTTAAAGAATGGCAGACAAGATTTCTCAAGAAAGGTTAGAAATTTATTGAAGTTGACTGATCGATATTCTTTTGCTGAATACCCTTTGTGAAGGTAGTAATTGTTGAGATAATAATTATGATGATAATAATAATAAAAGTAATTGCTATGTTTGGGGTTTCCTGTTCAAATACCTTATCGCCAAATTGTTATGTTTGAATAGTTGGAGTAAAGACTAGACAACACAAACTTGTGAATTAATATATGTATTGACCAAAAGAATACAGATAGAGGAAATTGTTGAGTGGAACCTCCTCTCAAGCCCGGGGACAAATGTGGTGTTACAACCTTACTCCAGAGTCTTTAATGGCAAACTGCTCAAGCATACTTTGGCTTAAGGAAGTGGCAACAGGAGATTTGATACCCCAGCAGTAATAAAAAATGTTTTAAGTCAAATAATTACAGCATTTATCTGAAATAATAGTAAAATAAAAAAAAACAAGCCCAGTTGAAATGTATTAACTAATTATAAACACACTTCAAAAAGACTTTAAATGAACAGTTAATTTTCATCATGTGCAGCATGGAAAAAACTGAACGAACAAAATTGATGTGGTTCCATTATCATTTGTCCTGAAGGAATTGTTTTTTAGGACAATTTGTCAAAATGTATGTTACTCATTATTTGTCCCTAATGGAAGAGAAAAAAGAAACCACTTGGGGTAGTGATTAGACACTCTGCCTTCTGCAATTCCAATGTCCTTTTCGAATACTTGATGTTTCCTCACATTCACATCTGGACCCAATTTTCTTGGGAAAGGTATGAATCTCCATTTCCCTCCTCCTATGAATTAAATAACTGGGATATACATTTAAATCTAGAGACCGCTTGTGAATTCCAAATTCCCTTGAAACTCAAGATATGAATTTGTGTGAATCCAATGAATTGTGTGAATCCAAGATTTTTTATCTTTCCCAAGGATATAAATTTGAAAGTTTCTTGCAATGGATTGATTGGGATTAGAACTTGCATACTACAGCTCCAAAAGGTTAAGCATTTCACAAGCTCTACCAGCAGTCTCTCTTTTTAATACTTTTCCTTTCTTTTGCACTCTTTCTGTTTTTTTTGCAATGTCTTTTTGTTTAATTTCATTCTTTTTCTTCTTTAGTTAGTCTTCTTCTGGCACTTCTCCCCCTTCTATTATTTCCCTTCCTTTTACTCTCTATTCTACTCTTTCCTTTTTTCACTCCTTTTCTTTCTCTCATCTCTCCCTTTTTACTCCTATCTTTTCACTCTCTCTATTTTATCCTTTCTTACCCTTGTTCTTTTTTCTCTTTCCTTATATCTCTCATGATCTTTTCGATCTTCATCCTCTCAATTCCCTAAAAATATCTGCAACAAACACATGACATTTTCCCTCATTTGACCAATTGTTAGGTTTATTTTCAAAATCTTTATCAACGAAACATACAAACTAAAAAAAAACAAAAAAAACTAACATTATTGCTTGGGTTTTCTTTATTTTTTAAATCTTTCTTTCTTCTTTCCTTTCTTCATTTCTTTGGGTTTTTTTTTTTGCTTTGCAAGACACCAGAAACATTCTTCCTAATTAAAAAAAAAAAGAAGAAAGAAATGCCGAACACAAGGAGGAAAAAAAAACACACAAACAAACAGCTCAAAAGTTAATCAACAAATTCTTTTCTAACAAATGAACTGAATTCGAGGAATCTAAACAATACAAAAATAATTGATTACAAAAGATCGAATTCTTCAATGAAGAAAATAGTGTTATTTATCAACCCTTGTTTGGTTTCTTATGTCTTGTACAAAAATGTTGGGTTGTCTTTGTTTCCAGTCCTCTTCCTTCAGAATTCTTTCCATGTATCTAGCCCTACTTTTGTGCTATTATAAAACAGATACAGGGTGCAGCATAAGTGACACACTTTTTCAAGTACGATTTAATACATAAGG
Organism: Xipholeptos notoides; assembly: GCA_036873565.1. Classification (NCBI taxonomy): domain Eukaryota; kingdom Metazoa; phylum Mollusca; class Cephalopoda; family Idiosepiidae; genus Xipholeptos; species Xipholeptos notoides. Next base: position 15,696 of record JAYKTE010688104.1, read on the forward strand.
AAAAAAGAAAAATGTATATAACAATAAGTTTTCATAAATATAGAAACTAAAGGGGCTTAAGGTGTGGCCTAAGTAATTATATTAATTTTAATTTCTTAATTCATCAACTCTTTTTTCTTTAAGAAGTTTGTTTGTTTGTTTTTGTTTTACAGCATATCAACATTTTAGGTCATTTAATGCGAGAACAACCGTTTTTTAAAAACGTTCTTTTAGTGCACACAGTTTTTTGGATAACACAATATGCACTATTTAATCCATAGCTGGAGGAAATGTGGGGTTTCATACCTTTCCCAAGGATTATGTCTAAATGTGGACATAAACTGAATAACTGGGATTCAAACTCGTGTATTGTGATTCCGAAGTTCAACTGCCTATCCACTGCCCTAAGTTGACCTCCATTTTTAAGAAGTGTGTTACGCATGCTGCAACCTGTATATATTATTTGGTTAAAATCAGGCATATTAACAGGGTTTTTTATATTCCTTTCAATTTTCTAGGTATATATCATAATCCCTGCTGGAAATTGATCCATGAATCCTCCATAGTTACAAGGGTCATTCCAAAAGTAATACTTGTTTTTTTTCCCGAGAATGGATCGGAGGAGATTGCAAATTCCATTGTTATCATGATTAAACTTATGCATTCATGACCTGAAAGTTTCATCTCCCTGCTGCAGATATTGATAGTGTCAAAAGGTTGCCCATTTTAATGGCACCACCTCCATCTTTATACCTTTTCAACTTTTAAAAAATAACTTTAAAATATATGTGGCATTACTTTTGAAACGACCTTGGTATATTCCAAAGTATATTTGGTGCTATATAGTTGGAGGGAATGTGGGGATTCATATCTTTCCCTAGGGTATTAGTCCAAATATGAGCTCAAAGGGAACGACTAGGATTTGAAATTGCGTATTACGTTCTCAAGTCCAACTGTTCATCCACCGTGCCAAGTGGACCCCACCCCCCAATATTATTTTGGAGTTACAAATCAAATAACAACCAAGTGTAGAACTTGAAGAAGAGTTAGAAGTCTCCTAAAAGATAGTTCATGTATACTTAAGGTTTTGGTCCTCTTTAAATGAAAAAAAACAAAATTTCAGACAACCTAATATTTATCAAAACCAGCCTAGTTTAAACTCTTGTAAGTTAGCGTTTTGGGAAAATTTGTTTCGAAAAGTGTTGTAGAAATATATTGATATATTTTGATTTTATTTTTTTTTGCATCAAGCTTGTTCAGTTTGCATATTTGAAGTGGGCGTCAAGTGTATTTTGAAAAAGACAGGAACAGATGGCGACACTCATGTCTGAAAGTAATGAAGTAATATATTATCTGAAGCATCAGTACAGGCAATTCCGATAAAGAGTCTCCAAACATTTCAAAATTTTGTCTTTTTTCCTCCATGTGTTTTTGTCCATTGTTTTTTTGACTTGCGGCATTTTTTTCCCTTTCTACTTCTCTTTTTCGCTACTATTCTCCCTCCTTTCTTTCTCCAACAACTTTTTTTTCTCTTTCTCTCTCTCTCTCTCTCAGAATTCTTCCCTTTCTTTTCTTTCCCATTTCTCTTCATTCCATTCCTTTTTTCCCACCTCTCTCCCCACTTAATTTTCCATTTTTTTGTTTTTATCTTTCTTACATTTGTTTTTTTATATTATTCTCTTTTCTCTCCTCCATCTTTACCTCTCTTCCACAACTTAGTTTCCCCCCTCTCATTTCTATCTGTCTAAACTTTCTTTCTTTTCATCATTTTTCTTCTTCTTCTTTCCATTTAATCTGCTCTTCCCTCTTTTTATCTTCTCTCATTTTCATTTATTCTTATTAATTTTTTTTTCTACCTCAGTCCTCTCCTCCCTATTTCACTCTCTCACCCTTTTTCATAATTTACTACTTCCAGCTGAGATTCCCCCTATCTTTTCATTTTTGCCCTGAGCTATTCATTTATACAACCTTCTTTCTCTTCATCCTTTGTTCTGATTAATCATTCATTGCTAAAAGAAAACATCATGCTCGGTCTTGAAATTTTGAATTTGGAAATTCATCAAAATATCCGATTGTATATACAATATTATTATCTATATATTAATCTGCTTGTCCGGTATCACCAAAAAACATCATCATCTTATAGAGTAATTACAGAGAAACAACTTACCTTCTCTTATAGGCCCTCTTTATCTTCTATGGAATTTAAAATTTTTTATTCTTTTAATAATATCTACAGCAGTTTTGGGGTTTTTTTTTTTACAGTCTGATTGAAATATATTCCACTGAGTTTTCTATTGAAGGACAACCTTATTCTAATTGTTTACTTATGTGATCAGAAAGTTTTGGCTGAAGTGTGTTTTCAAAATTTTCATCTACCGTGGAATTTCCACAGGTTCTGGTAGTTATTATTATTATTTACTGGTGTCCATGCCTGTTAGAAATAGAATGTTTTGATATTGCTCAAGATGATAAAATAGTCTGAATGAATAAATTTAGTTCATTTGTTTGAGAAAATTATGATTATCACAAAAATTGATTTTGTTATACAGGTTTTATTTAAGAGAACTTTAATCTTCTTTTTCAGGATTTTAAACCCCAAAACAAAGCCCTTTCTTTGAAAACAAGAAAAAAGAAAGTCCTAAAAAAAGGGATTAAAGTCCTCTTTAGCAAAACCTGTATAACAAATTAAATTCTGCCTAAATACACCAAAAATTTTCTTTTGCATAAGTATAGCCTTTATAGCTTAGTTGGTACTGCCTCAGACTTTTATGATAAAAATAATGAAGATAATCTAAGTGTCTGGTTTTCGATTGGATACAAGATAAATAAAAATAAAAACAAAATTAAAAAATACACAACCATCATTATTGTAACATAGATTTTTACTTTTGTCTAATCGTCATACTAATAAGAAACCGATTTTACCAAAGTACATTCTCTGTATCTAAACTAATCAACTATTGTGGCTTCAACCAGTATTAATGTGTAGATAGTCAAATACAAGGTGTTCCAGAAGTCATGACTACATTTAGATATATATTTAGGATATAAGAATATGAATTCTATAAACTTACCAAATTCTGACATAGATGTTCATTAAAAAGTTTGCATGTTGCTCTGGAGCCCACTCCAGATTTGTATGTCTTGTCACAAATTTGACAAGAGAGACTCCTGGTGAACAATGTATAGAACACCGACTCACCCCTTGCCTTTTTGCCTGTAATCTTGAATGGCAGGTATTGTGGCTAATGAGGCCCACCTTTAACCAACATACTCTACAACAAATATCATATGAATCAAGTGTAGACAAAGGCCTTCGGTGACTGTTAGTTTCTTGCCTGTGTGGTTGTCAGACGACCGTGCAGGGGAGAAACTGACAGTCACCAAAAGTTGTTGACTCCGTGTCTACGTTTATCTACTACACACGCTCTATCACTGATATTGAGCACTTTAACTATAAATATAGGCAACCTTACTCTACATTTTAATATATATATATACACATATGTACATTTAGTTGATATAGAATTTGATTTATATGATATATACATATACACACATCAAACAAATGTGTATATATATATGTATATATAACATATAAAATCAAATTTAACTAAACGTTCACACCTTCACTGTTTCATTTGTAACCTACGCATACACAAGTATATTTAGTCTGCAATAAATTTGTTTTTGCAAAGAAGCTTATGCTTTATCTTTATTAATTTGCTAGATTTTCATTTTGGTCATTCAAAGTTGAACCTAAAATACTCATCTTGATCCCTAACTAAAAAGTGTTTTTTTTTTTTCAGATTTTACATTAGGTTAGCCCCAAACACACTTGATTAAATTTTAATCTATCAAAACCTATTTTTACTTCAATTACTTACATTCCTTTTGTATTTATTTCCAAGCAAATCATACCATTTTTTAAATTTATCTATTTAAAACAAATATCCGCAACCAAATTTTAATGTTAGTGGTTATATTTTGCTATGCATCTATTAATATTATGAAAGCTGTTCCAAAAGTAATGCCACCCACTTTTAAAGTTAGTTTTTAAATGTTGAAGAGCTACCAAGACAGGAGAAGTACCATTAAAACGAATGACTTTTTGTGCTCCAGGATTTATTTTTCTACATAGTCGCCAAAATTCTCAGTGCATTTTTGCCAGCAATGAATGAAGCAGTCCATTTTTACATCTGGAGTTTAGACAAACACATCTCTGTTGTTACTGTGAAATTTACAAACCATTGGCTTCATAAACATTTAACAGTTGCTGTTAAAAGTTGATTGTTTCAATGTTTTTTGAATTAAGGAATTCAATGACACATCTCTGCTTTTGATGCACATCCATGATAGGACTGTCAATATCTGCAACAAAGAGATGAAATTGTCAGGTCGTGAATGCATAAATTTAGTCATCATAACAATGCAATTTGTAAAATCCTCTTATTTTTCCACCCCCCCAAAAAAAATCCTAGTTTTAATTCTGTTCTTTTGAAATAACCCTTGTGGTTGAGGTCTTGGCAAAAGCGTTGCATTTGTGTATTATATACATATGTATAAATATATGCACACATATTCTAGATTTGTGCATATCATCACTAGAAAGAACTAAAGTTGTGTAATGTATATTAGTTATGATGCTGTATTATGTGGATGTACACATACACACACACTTGTCTATGGATTTGTGTCTGTACAACAATGTTGTGTGCCATTTTATACAGTTTAGCATTGACCTTTTAATGTTAATCATGTGTGTAGCATTAATTCAAATTATATAAGTAAATACAAGAAAAATGGGAAAACAAAAATTATTAGGAAATATTTAACCCTTTAAAACCAGAGAGATTCGAGACATAATCAATCCATATTTAAGTGTGTGGATTTTATCCCAATTTTTTTTTTATCCTATGACTTCCATACCATTTCCCTATACTAATGGAATTCAGATTTCTGCAAATGGCAACATGATTTTGTTCATGCTAAATATCTTATTTCCAATTATAATTCAAGAAAATATCAATAATCCTCCTGGAGTTAGTCTTTTTTTTGTTCTTCTTCTTTTATTATTATTATTATTATTATTATTATTATTATTATCATAGTAATAATATTCTGATAACTCCCTTTTACCCCAGTTGCATATTTTAATTGTATAAGGAAATATTTTTTTTGAATCAAAATATTCTAATTGTTCATTGCAAGTGCATCTTTACGATGCTGTATTGCTTTTGATCTGAACTCTCTGTTCCAGAATACTTTATTTTGTTCGATTAATGATTGTGGAATTCATGATGTGAAATTCTAGAATTGGTTCTTTGTAAAGAGCCCACCTGATGTAGATTTTACACTATTTGAAGAGTTCATAAGTTCAAATCCCAGTCAAAGCCATTACATTTTCATGTATCTCGGGCGGATGAGGCTCATTGACCCAGGAGAGTAAATCATTTACGTGTAAAGATGACACTGATTCCAAAAACCCAGTTGGATGAGACTCGTCAACTCAAAGAGAGTAACCCATCTAGATGAAGGGCAACACCGATTACAGAAAGCCCAAGGATATAATGAGCATGTAAAACTGGCTCTGTGCCTAACTTGGGTTTGTGCTTTACTAAGTAGATATATACATATTTGAAAAGTTATGTTGTTTTATATAACCATCTGACTGCAATCAAATAGAAATAAACAGTGATTGTGACCTAGTTAGGTTTTGGTTGCCTAGTATTCAGTATGTTTTATAATCAATCAAAATATTCACTAAAGAATCCTGACTTAAAAAAAAAATAAAAGAAAACATAAAAAAGCCCAATCAATTTTCTATCAGAATGTGAGTAGCTTGTACGATTTACATTCTTCCAACTCATGACTTGAAGAATAATTAAGCAAGGAACCAATTACTGTAATTACTAGATTAAAAATGGAAAGGCAGATGGTTGAACAAACAACTTTATAACTCAATCTCTCATTCATTTATTTTATGAAAAAAAATTATCTTTACACAAACAAATGAATATGCATTTTTGTCTATGTTTAAGTAATGGCTCTGCATTTAGTCTTTTTATGTGAATAATTTCCTGATCATTGAAATTTTTGTCTATTTTCGATGATTTAATCATTAGATTAGCAAATAAAAGTTTATTTCAAATCGACTCTAGTAATGTACCATCTTAAGCAAATAAGTTGGTCAATGATTTTTTCCCCCTCTTTTAAATAGCAAATATAATCTAAATGGAAATCCCAATCATCAAACTGATGTTTATCTTTATTGTATTGATTCATGTTTTATATAAAAATGCCTATATCTATATGTATGTAGATAAAAGCACATTAGAAGAAGATGAAAAATAAGAAAAAAATTGTGCAAGTTTATAACAGCTGTAAACAATGTAAGTTATACTTATCATGCCATTATGATTTTTTCTGACCAAAACAAACTTAAAAGATTGGAGCTTATACAGGCATGAAGGTATTTTCTATTGAGCAGACTAAAAAGATTTGAATGACCAATGAATAAGATAAATATAAAATTTAAATTAATATAGAAATTAAAAAGGGAATAATAACAATATTATCAAATATAGCTAAAATGAACTAAATTAAAAATAGTGACTGCAATAATATTACTCATAATAGTAGTACGATAAACTTTACTGAAAATTATATAAATAAAAGAGACTAGAAAAATTAATTCAAACTTCTATCATGCTCCACTGAGCAGGAACTCCTTTATAAAGGTTCACACTTCTTACTGTTTGAAAAATGTATAAGACAATCAAACTTAAATATCTGTGTATGTGTGTGGATGTATATATAAATATATTCACAAATGTATACATATAAGATATTTGGATAAAGTCTTTGGTTACTATCAGTTTCTTTCCTGTGCAATCTTCAGACTAAAATGGATGTTTATGTTTATATTCATATCTATAAACTCTTGGCAGCGAAGGTGGAGGAAGGTAAAACTTTGACTCTGGAATCATATTATATGAGTTCAGATTCCAGTCAATACCATTATACTCACTTTTGGTTGCCTCGGGCAGATGAGGTTCATTAACTTGGCTGATTAAATCATATATGTTTGATAATGGATTATGGTAATATACTTAGTTGAGTAGTGCTAATGAACTATCCATGCTTCATCACCTATATTGAACACATTATAAATAATCATGAAAAACAATTCTTCTATTAGATCATTTCCACAATATGGCTGTTTGGATGTGCTAATATCTCATATCTCATATTCTGGGCTGTTTAGTTACCCTTACCTTGGTTTAGGTCTTGAATGTTTTCCACATATCAGCTATAAGTGTTTATCCTATGTAAAAAATCAAACTCCATATCTTGTTTAGCTTTTGAAATGTGGGGATTTAAGGGAGTGAAGAAGATGAACATATCTTCTTCATACATAGTAAACCTTGCCCATTTTTATTCATAAGGCTTAAAGATTGTAACCATTAAATATTTGTCATTTTTTATTTTTTTAAATCAAATCTCTCTCAGATATCAATTTAACACATTTTTTTTGTTCTTTCAGGTTACCCTTACTGATACAAGGCTGGCGTCCCTAAACTCAACTAAATCTCTTTTGGACGAATCGTCCACTGAAAACCCTTCCGCAATGAAAAACACAAGCATCAACTTGGCGACCAGTCGCATCCCTGGCAGGATGAAATTTAATCAACGTCTCTTCATACTTTTTGGAGCGACATTCTTTTCATTTGCATTCTTTCTCCTATTTGACACTGGAATGCCATGGTCACCGCGTCGGATAAGCAATGCTCAAATGCTGGGTGTGAGGCTATGGCCACAACAGTTACAAAGTCGTCAGTCGTCCTGGAAGCAAGACTGTCAGGCCTCTCCGTCCACAGACCTCGTTGTCACCGCCAACTTCTCCACATTCGACATGGCGCCAAAACTTGTCTATGAAGTATTAGTCGATGGCTCATATCCACTCCCAAACCCAAATAAGGCTATTTCTCAAATTTCGTCATCGTCTTCTTCATTTCTATCATCATCATTATCATCGTCTTCGTCATCATCATCATCTCCAGTCGAGGGTAGGGTTGTAGCGGTGGCGACAGCGACGTCTACGGAACAGGCTGAAATGATAGCAGCTGCAGCAGCCGCAGCATCCTCAAAGAGTGGCATAAAACCACCCAAAGATGAGGATGTCCTTACAGTTATTGTGGTGCCACACTCACACAACGATCCAGGCTGGCTGAAGACTGTTGATGAATATTACGCAGATCAGACCAAACATATATTAGACAATATGGTACGCAAACTAACTTTATATCCACATATGACCTTTGTTTGGGCAGAAACTATATATCTAGCTATGTGGTGGAATGACCAAGAAGATGCTGTCAAAGCACAAGTGAGACGATTGATACGTCGTGGTCAGCTAGAGATAGTATTAGGTAGTTGGGTGATGCCTGATGAAGCTACAACTCACTATTACGCAATCATTGATCAGCTTATTGAGGGCCATCGCTGGTTGATGGATAACCTGCAGGTAGTCCCAAAGAACAGCTGGTCCATTGATCCCTTTGGCCATTCAGGCACTATGCCGTTTCTCTGGAAAGAAGCTGGGCTGGAAAATATGGTAATTCAGCGAATTCATGGAGCCGTCAAGAACCACCTGGCCAAGCAAAAGAGCCTAGAATTTAAATGGCGTCAATACTGGGATGAGCGTGGCGACACAGACATTCTGTGTCATGTGATGCCCTACATGCTTTACAGTATTAAATTCACGTGCGGGCCAGATCGCTTCCTATGTCTTTTATATGACTTCCGTAACATTCCTGGTGAGCAGCGTGAAGGCAAGTCGCGGGATATAAGTCTTGAGAATATAGAAGTGCAGGCTGAGTACTTGTACAAGGAGTACCGAAAGAAGAACTTCCTCTACAAGTATAATGCCATTTTAGTTCCTCTTGGAGACGATTTTCGTTTTGACAAGGAAATTGAATGGGACCAACAGTACAAGAATTACGCCATGCTTTTCCAGTATATGAACTCCCGCAAAGATTGGAATATTCATCTTAAATTTGGAACGCCCAAAGATTACTTTGAAATTATCCGCAAACGCCAGACTCGCTATCTAAACACTGCCAAAGACAAATACTCTGACATGCCTATCTTAAGTGGTGATTTCTTCCCTTATTCAGACCAAAGTAATGCCTACTGGACAGGCTATTACACAACTCGCCCGTTTGACAAGAGATTCAGTCGGGACATTGAATCAACACTTCGGATGGCTGATATTTTGTACTTCTTGGCTTGCTCCTACTCCAGTATGTGGGGTAACCCTTATGAAAAGGCTTTTGAAACGGCGGGGATGTTGAAACGAGCACGTCGCTATCTGGGCCTATTCCAGCACCATGATGCCATTACAGGTACTGCCAGAGACTATGTTGTCATGGATTATGAAGAAAAACTAGCTATAGCTTATAATATCACCAAGACTGTCATCGGCAATGCCCTGGAAGTCCTGCTCCATCCAAGTAAATCAGGACTTGCAAATTTCTTTATTCCAGAGACTGTTCGAATCTCACCTACAAGTTCACCTAGTAAACAGATTCTGCAGGTGGATAAGCACGGCTTGCAATTGATCCTTTTCAATCCACTTGTCCAACAACGCCAAGATGTTGTGTCTGTCCTTGTAACAACAAATAGAATTGAAGTTGTGGATGAGAACCAAGAGGTGATTCCTAGTCAGCTCAACCCTGTCTGGGAAGATGACATCACTGTATCCAGCTCTGTCTTTGAGTTAGTTTTTATGACAAATATTGAACCATTAACATCTGTGGTTTACAAGCTGCGGAAACCGGTCTTAGAAATGAAGCATACATTTAGTTCAAAGATTAGAATCATAAACAGCAAACAGCTTGTCGTCCCACCAGAGACAGGTTTTATTGAGGAAAAACCCTGGGATGGCAACGCCAAGTCTATTGTCATTGAAAACAACCTTTTAAAGGCGACCTTTTCTAGCTCTCGTGGCCTTCTAGAGTCAGTATTGGATAAAAACACAGGAAATATTACTAAGGTTGAAGTAGATTTTCAAGCTTATCTCTCTCAAGGAAGTGGTGCTTATCTCTTCCTACCAAATGGCCGAGCCCGTTCAATAACAGGAAAAAGTCAGTTGACACGAATTGTTCAGGGTCCTCTTGTTACTGAAGTGCAAGTTCTGCACCAGTTTTTTCAACACCGTGTCAGGCTTTATGATGTGCCAGGAGTCCAGCAATCAGCATTGCATATTGATAACAAACTAAACATTAAGGGCTTGCGTGATCGTGAGGTGATTATGAAATTTAAAACAGACATTAAGAATAAAAACGAAACATTCTTTACCGACCAGAATGGCTTGCAAATGATTGGGCGTCAGAATCAAGCCAGGCTTCGGTTGGAAGCAAATTACTATCCAATTACCACCATGGCCATGCTTGAGGATGATAACCGGCGTCTGACTGTACATGCTGATCATTCACATGGAGTTGCCAGCCTGGAACAAGGCTCTCTTGAAATCATGCTTGATCGCCAATTGAGCTACGATGATGAACGGGGACTTGGTGAGGGTGTAGATGACATAAAACCCGTTCATTCAAGGTACGTTCTCCAAATTGAATACCGTAATTTGGATAGCAGTAGTGACAGACCTCCTGGAGGAAAGCAGCCGGCTTCTTTGGAGACTGGCAATATAAAGAAGAAACAAGAAATTGAAAAGAACACTCTTATTAATAATCTAATCAAAGAGACATCAGAGAATAACAGAATTATCCAAAATAGTCCCAAACCCTTTATTTCATCTTTAGATGCCACCATAGACACAAAAGAGAAACTCAATCGCCAGTCCCATCTGCAGCACAAAGAACGACAACTTCGGTTCACCTTCCCATCACTCCTTGGAGTCCATATCAACAATTATTTACAACATCCTATTATTGTTTATTTTACAAACATGGACGCCGACTTCCTTGTACCAAAGTTTCGGCCTGTTGAAGGGCCTTTGCCCTGCGATGTCCGTCTCGTTTCTCTTCGAGTCCTTGTGAATTCGGATCTTGTACGAAACGGTACATCCCTCATCTTACACCGGCAAGGGATGACGTGCGAGTTCCTTGCCTCAGAACCGAACTGCACCAGTGATTGGGGTAAAGTGTCTGTAGGTTCCTTATTTGGTAAGATAGAACTGAAGCATTTCAGAAGGACATCTCTGTCGCATCTTCATTCTTTAGAAACATTAAGTCCTAAGTCACTTTTAAATCTGAAGCCAATGGAACTTGCTTCATATATCTTAAAAACATGAAAAATTCTCTTTAAAAAAATAAATAAAATAAAAAACCAAGAAATAAAAAACAACTAAACAATTAAAAAAAGGAGAAACAAGAAATGAATGTATCAAAAGAAAAAGAGAATGAATATATATATATATATATATATATACATACATACATA
>JAYKTE010689212.1:0-17691 GCA_036873565.1 Xipholeptos notoides
AATTTTATATTTAATGAACTATTACCGTGACGGGCAATAAGGTCATGTACAGAACATATATTTGAAATTTGATTGATGTTCGTTTGAATCAATTGAATCAATTTTCTTCTATAAATTGTTGGATTAATCATGTCAGAAAATCTTCAAGAAACTAACCAAAAATATGTTTTAAAATTAGAAAAAAAAAGGGTTATCAATTTTATTTTAAGAATAGCTGTCTGGACTATAAAAAGATTCTAGTAAGATAGTTAAAGTAAACTCTAACTGCCCGAACATTATCCAACAAACAGAATAGAAAAGAAATTCCTCATTGAATTTTCTTGCATGCATAATGTGGTTGGTTATGGTCCAAATTAATGATATAATTTATTAAAAATGATTTGATTTTTTCGATTTCAAAGATATAATGGAACTACCAAAATCTTTAGGATATATCTCACAAATAAAAAGGAAGAAAATAAATTATGTATTTCATAGATTTTCAAATGTATGTCTTCGTGCAAAAAAATCTATCCAAACTGCTTATTAAAGAAAAACATTGTCAAATGCATAAAATAATTTTATCTTTTAAATGTCTATTTGTTTTACATGACTGAATAATTACATATATGCATACATATATGCATACGTATATGTTTATATATATATCTTGATGCATACATATATGTTTATATATATCTTGATGCATACATCTATGATAAATCTTGAATTGTTTTGAAATAAACTAACCTACATATAAAATAGGTTATGTCCACCACACCTATAAAATAGAAAATTACCATAATTTTGATAAAAAATTGTTGGTTTCAATTTGTCTGCTGCTATAAAGAACAGGTATTAAAGAAATTCATTTATTGTTAAAAGAATATTAACAACTGGATTTTTTCATTTATTTACCACATGAAATTGTCAACCTGCCTTGGGATTAAGTCTTAACAACACCATGCTCACATAGTTGTGTGTTTAGACGTAATAATAATGTGGGTGAATAAAGCAAACAAAAAAAAAGAAATCTAATTCTCTAAACACATACTAAAGTGGGCAAAGCAGACATTTAAAATAAATAAAAAATATAAAATGATTAAAAAAATAAATAAAAAGAAAATAATTTTTCCAGTTTTGACCAACAAAAAAAGTTTATTTAAAAAGCCAACGGGTAGATGAATAACAGTAATATAATACTTCAAATCTTTAAAAAAAAAAATGGAAAAAAAGTTTAACATAAAAAATGCAATAAATGCCACATTTTAAGTAAGCATTAATATAAGAAATTAACTGACTTTTGTTGTATGGCATTCCAAAGACTTTTTGCTATGTAGAATAGAAATCAAGATTTTTACATGTGAAAAGAGGAATACCTATCTATAAAATAAATAAAATAGAGAGAATGTCTCAGTACATAACAAAATGTAAATGAAAAAAAAAGATCTAGCTTACATGCTGGTTGATTTTTTGTTTGGTATAAACACTATATTAACTTGTTCTAAGTCATAATGTCTAGGTTTGTCATGACACTGAACTTATATTGTAAATGGGATTTATTTAGTTTAAGGTAAAAAAAAGTATTTCCTAATGCATAAAATCAAGAATATTAAGTGCAGAAAAAAAATAGATGGAATTAGCATACTTACGATCTATGCAGTAATTGTTTCTGTTAGCCATGTCTAAATAAATATTTTCAAATGCTTAATTGTATTTATCTTATAAACACTGCAAAAAGTTTATTCATTAACTAAGAAATCAATCTTTTATTTTTAAAGATCAGAGGAAAAAGAAATGCAAGTATTTTAAGAAAGAAAAATAAGATACATTTGGTTATATCAAACAAAACTTACTAATCATTAATGGGAATTTATCTAAGGAATCAAGCATCTGAGTTCTCACTGATGTTTTTATGTTAATTTTTAATTGGATGAGCAGACACAGTTTGTCATTAAATGAAAAAGTATTCATAAAATAGGTTGAAAAATTTGTAATACAGCTTTTGAGAAAATTCAAGTTTCAAATTATAATTTTAAGCCAAATATTTGAAATTATATTTGATCTTTAGAATAGCAGGTTCTCCACCTTGTATATAAATATAAGAATATGTCTTATAATGCAAGTAATTAAGTCTTCCAAAGAAGCAAGTGTAAAAAGCTTTGTCAATTTCTTACTTTATATTCTAATAATAAACTAAACCAATTTCTATAAGATTTGATGGAAAGATAGCAAAAATCCTTCAGAAAAAAATTGGAGATGGACCAAAGAAACTTCTGAATGAAATCATATCATTACATACAAAAAAACTTAAAATAAAAATCATTGTAAAAACAGAAGTTAGGATTCTTCCTTTCTTTTTTAAAATGTGTGCGTGTGTGAGAATACAAACATCTTAGAGAGGGCAACTGAATTCCCTTTTAGCAAAACACTTTTCCAAAACATACATTTTGAGAAAAATTCAAAGAAAGAATAATTTGGATCTATAAGTTTTCCTGAATTTTAAGTTTAATTTGGGCATGGGTCATTTTGTTTAATTGAATAACAACTCATAAAGCCTTTTGATCCTGCAGATAATTATCTAATCAAATGTTTTTCTAATAAATAAAAAAACAAATTTGTAACTAGAAAAAATAACTAAATTCATATATTTGCCAAGTCTAAAGTTAAACTAGAGGTTAATGAGGAGTTTCAGATTTAACTTTCTACAACATACATATAATTTGATTAAATATCAAAGGTTTAATTCTTAAAAAAAAGGGGGGGGGATAGAAGTGGTCATTATTTTCAATTTAGTTTTATTCCATAGCAAATTTGCATTTTAGTGAAACTTCTATTTGTAATAGCAACCAATCAGGTTTTATAGCAAACTAAAAATGAAATTAATAAACATATCCTAATTGGATAGAATTAGGTATATTGCTTCAATACGAATTTTAAGAACTAATGAAGAACTTCCATCTCACCTTTTGCTTACAATATTTGATTTTTTTTAAATTTTATACATACCTTGAGATAAGTTAGGGGAGCTGATTCTCATTGGTCTTCTCATACCAATGTCTGAATTTGAAACTAAATTGAATAAAAATAATTGAAATATTATTAATCTCTAAAATAGAACTTAACAATAACTGGTATTAATAATAATAAACAAAAATAGCTTTTCTGAATAAATAATAGTATCATCTAAAATAATTTAAATGATGTTAAAACTTCAACAACCCCAACATTCTTCATAACATAACCTTTATTCAGTTCAACAATCCATCTTTTTCCGTAGTTTTTAATCAATGATACACATTTATTTTGGAAATTGGAACTTTACAGTAGGAATTATTCTTCAGTAGATCGGCAGTACCATTTTTCCTTCAATCATGATAAGGTGAATTTTGTCCAAAGTTATGACGTCTGTCCATAGAACATTTTCCTAGAATATATCAGATTTCTTTTTATGTTCAGAAACAAATTTTAAACTGCTATTTCTATGCCTTTTAGCTAACCATTCAGTTTTTAAAGGAGAGCATGACTTCAGTTCATTGCTAATAGTTTGTAGTGTAACACTAGTTGATGAAGCTATTAATCTTGTAATACTTTTTCAAAGGCAAACTTAGGTTTGGTTTCTATGATTTACTACATGTCAACCTAAACGTAAAGTTAAAAAAGATTTTTCCTTTTTTTAAAAAAAATCAAACCCTCAAAGAAAAGACAACATTTCAAAGATGAAGGACTTAATGTATTCAGAATTTTTAAGATTCATAAATCTCAACATGAAAATGCTTACCTCCGGATTTGAGTTGTTTTTGAAAACGTGGGGGAAGTTCAAACTGATGGTTTGGTTGAGTATGTGAAAGGTGCTACAAAAATAATGAAGATTTTACAATTAATAATCATAGCCATTTTTTTAAATAACTATCTTCATATACAATTTGTAAAAGTAAAAAAAAAAATCTATGTGAATTTAGATAAATATAAGAAAATAAAAAAATAAAAGGCGAATTAATAAAAAATCGTTTAAATTTATTAGATGAACCTTGATTACTATCTTTATACAAGTTATTCAGGCTTCTACTCTTATCCTAATGTTTCAGATTATGTGTCTTTTGGCCTTCTTCGGGTGTTATTTGAACCAAAAAATGTCTGCAGCTCCAAGAAGACTCCTGGGTTTGATATGAAGGTCCTAAATTCAAGTAATACCCAAAGAAGGCCATAGAGCACTTTGGCCAAAATTTTGTGAAGAGGAATATCAAAGTCCAAACAACTTAAATAAAGAAAATTATTTTTTTTTTTCAAATTATTATTCTTGTCAAACTAAGTTAATCTTTTTTAACTTTAGTCAGCCTGTGACAACTTTGTAAACTTTCTGGTGGGTAAAATTTTTATACATGTATCATAAATGATCTTAAGTTAATATGTCACTAAGAAGCATGAATTAATATAGAAAAGAAAAAATAAGAAAATATATATGGAAACTACTTTATTGAAAATTCTCCTTTTTATTTTTACAGTGTAAGTGCATATGATATATTCTTTTGTATGATTACTCAGGTATGGAACAAACTCAAGATTCTCTAATTGTCATTGATGATTTAATAGGATGATTTTTTTTAGTTTTACTTAGGTTTTAGATAAATACAATTGGGTTCATTTCATGTACAGGCAATTATATCCTTCAGTGTCTTTTTTTTCCCTCTCAAATTCTTATTTTTTGTATCCATTTATTTAAGATGTTAGTTTTGACTACAAATACTTAAATCTTCGTATTTCACATGTCTACTTTAAAGAATACTTCACTCACTTCAACAACGTACAAGAGAACATTGACGCACTACTTGTAATATAAACAAGCAAACCTAGAATTCATGGAATAATTGTGATAATTTTAATAAATACTTGACACTAACCAATATAAACAAAATAATTATCAAGTTTGTAATGTTAAGCAAAACAATTTTGCCAGGTGACAAACTGAATAAATACAAAAAATATTTCAAATAAATATAAATTTGAATACCTCGTTACTTGAAAGAGCTTCTTTCATAGCTTTTTGAAACATACGGTTGTTCTTAGAAAGGGTTAAGGGAACCTGCTTTGAGTTCAGTTTGGTGCCATTGGCATCGATATCCTTAATCTCCACAGACCTCTTCACGTCACTCCTACTAGTAGTCCTCTGTCCACCACTGGCATTATCCACAGTAACACGAAAATTCTCAAATCGTTTCGAGTTATCCGGCTCATACTTGGGTTTCCTGTGGTAATCATCATGTCGGAAAGCTTGGCTTCTCCGCATTGAGGACTGCGTGTGGGCGGCATAAGGGAGGTTCTCATTGGCGTGTAGAGGACGGCGACGACTAGGCTTTGAACAGAAAAAATATATACACACACTTATATAATATATACATACATATATAAGAATATAGTAGAAAAAATGATAAAATTAGTTTTTTTTATTTATTTATAAGAACAAAGAAGATTGCCAAACCCTAAAATAAAAGATTGTTTTTAAGAAAATAAAATTTCTTTATACTGAATAAACTGCAATTTTTTTAAAAATCAAAATACACACACACACATATATATACAACAAATGTAAAACAAAAAGATTTAGATGAATATTATCATTATGGTTTGATATAATGATTATCTTTTTCAAAGATGATGCAAGGATAATAAAATTCATACAGATGTTTCTGGTAGAGAAATGGACATTGAAGGGAATATTGATATAAGCATCAGGTATATTAAGTTGCTGCTTTCACCTTGTGAAAGGCATGAATCCACTATTTTACTAAGCTATCCAGGTGTAAATATGAGAAATAACCTAGTTAAGTGAATGAAGAACAGCCTCACAATCAACATAAGGAAGTAGATTTCACTTGTTCACTGATATTAGGAACCATATTCAAGGAACATGTAGGCATTCATTCAAAAAGCATTTTTTTACTACTACTGTTTCCAAATGATGAAATATAGGAAACTATAATAAATTGTGATAGTTTTTTGTCAAATGTTACAGACGGGAGTTTACATTGAATGTCTAATACCTTGATCGGTGTATAATATACATAAAAAAATGTTGAATACAGGCCTTCACTTAAACATTTCTTTAAATAAAATCTATAATTAATAAATTTGACTATTCTAAAGAACTTTTCATATAACTTAAATAAATACTTCCAGTTCTAGTAAGCTTTGAACAACTGTTGACAAGTGTTTTGCTTTTTACTTGACATAACTAAATATTGATTACATAAATAGTAATTTATTACCTGAGAAACATTTTTAGGCAAAAAACACTTGATTAAATAAAGCATGATTAAATTATTAAATTCTAATATTCTTCATTATTATAAATAATTTTTTCTAAATATCTTTATTTCATTTAATATTTTAGAAAAAAAGTCTTAGCATTGTACGACTACAAATGAGTTTCTTAACATTTTTAAGACAGGTCACGCTCAACAAGAAATACAGTTTCAAATAATTGGATATTAATGGAGATATAAATATAACACAAATTGGAGTTGAGGAAAATTAAACTAAGTAAGCTTATCTTTTATTCAATCTTTGAAATTTAAATGCAAAAATCAAAATTTATGAGTTTCAATGAACAATTTCATAAATAATATGTGCAATGATTTCTCTCTCTCTTTTTTTTTTTTAAATCAACACCCTACTGTGTGTTATCAGGTGTTCTGTAAGAGAGTTGAAGAGGAACCCAGCCATCTCTATTTACCAGATATAATTCCTAGTACAAACAAGTAATTATGAAATAGTAAAACAATTCTAACTCATATAATTCTTACACAATGATGAATGAATCATTTTGCATTCTTTTAATAAAAAGTTTGGTTTTTAATCTTATTAGAATTTAAATACATTAGAAAGTATACTTTAGAAAAACCTTAAAGTGATGAGAACTTGATATTTTTAAGAAAATTAAAAAATTGTACAGCTTTTTGATTTGATACTGCTATTTTCCATAAAGTGTAATTTAGCAAAGTGGTTGATATAATGAGTTCTGTATATTTGATATCCTGATAAAACAACATAGATTAGCTGCTATCATAACAAAACAAGGATTAAGATTTTCATTTTATTTTTAAAAAAAGTTATTTTTTTATAGAGACCATAATCTCTAACTGATTAATAAAAAAAAAAATGCATTTCTTTCTACAAACCTGAAGCCTTTTGGTAAAGTTATTGTTAGTTTTAACTTTAGAAAAGAACTTTAAGTTGTTTTGGGGCAATAAATTTTGGCATCCATCAATTTCATTATTATGAGGATTTTCTAAAGGATTAAATTCCATACTACTGTGAATTCTTGCATTTTTTTTCTGGGTCTTCATTGTCAAAAACAAAAAAAATATAATTTAGTCAAAATCCAGTTAAAAATTTCACAATCATCAATATGTTTAAAGCAAATTTATTCTAAACTTAGATTTCTAATATTTGAATTAAGTTAATTTTTTCTTATAAATAACTCGATTTGATTTATCAAAAAAAATATTTCATTCAACTATTGAAATATTCCTTTGGTAATCTTTTACAATATTTCAATGTTCTTTTGACTATTGGTGGGTAACCTAGGGTTTAAAAATGTATTTTTTGATATTAAAAACAGTTAAAATCATAAAAAGAAAATCTTCAAATATAAAGTGAAAGCAAGATAAATAGAGTAACACACCAAAGAGAAAGGAAGTGTATGAAAGTAAATATAGTAGATATAATTTAATAGAACTAATGAAAAAGTGTTTAAGAGATCTTTTGCTTTCTTTTACTTATAATCACCTTGAAAAATTTTTAACAAAATTTTTAAAAATTGGAAATCTGTTTAAATTGCAATAAATTTTCATCAATATCAGAAATGAAAATATCACTAAGAGAATTTCTGATTAATGTAAGATGAAAACAATTGTTTAACATATCTTTAAGGTTATCTAAGGCAATATAGAAAAAATATAGATAAAACTGAGAAAAGTTGGATTATATACTGTCATCATAAACTAAATTTATCAAGAGAAATCAATATTTTATATGCAATACTTCAAGAAACAATGCAGTTTGTTTTAAAGCATCAAGTCATATGACCATTTGAAAAAGAAAATACTGATAACATGTATATATAGACCTAATTTTGTTTTGGATGATTAGAAAGATAAATGGACTATGTATAGGATTGCACAGGGCTAAATATAAATTTTTTTTACAGCAATAAGCTTGTACCATGGTCCACAGAAATGTTACAAATAAGAAAAGATTTTCAAAAAATGCATTTATATTCCTTGAGTGATGATTGAAATTATTTCTAATATCCTTTGGTAATTGGTTGAACTATTCCATGAATTATAAAAACCATGTTAAAGCATAGAAAGAACAATGTAAGGTAGATCTGTTCATTCTACTTCCACAAAATAAAGCAAAAAATAAATCAATAATCCATTTTGAATATCCATCAAGTAAAATAGCATTCTTTCAGCATAAATCTCTACATTTGTTTATCAAAACCATTTCATCTCATTTCAAGTACAGTTTGATTGATATGTTGGAGTAATAACTAGTCTGTCACCCTTTTTGCTCAACTATTTAGATTTTAAAAAGAGAGGAAAAGTAAAAAAAAAAAAAAAAAAGGTTTAAGCTGTGAGATTAGCAACTCACACCCAACACAAACACTGAGCTGTGGAACAATGAATAGAACAAATAAAACAAAATAAATTAAAGGATCATCAAGCTCTTAACTTCAAAGAGTAATCTGACTGAATGCAGTGGTTATTTTAAGAAACACATTAACAAAAACATAGACATGGATAGTTCTATTCAGTAGAGTACTTCCCAACACCTGAAGCAAGACAGACTTTGTAATCCTGAGCTTAGTTGAGGCTCACAAGTTCAACTGCACATTTCCTGGTCTTTATAGTAAGCTGATAAGTTAGCAGTAATTATCAGTTATAAATTAACTTTAATTAATGCTTCACATCAGTGGCAAAAAATAACAAATTTTATACCCATCAGACACCATAAATGAGTACTTCACTGAGTAATATAGTATAGTAATATTTAGAACATTTTATATTGAGTAGAACCAATATAACAACTTCATTTGAAATAATTGTTATTAAAAAAAAAAAGGAAAAATTCAAGGTTGAGCAACCTTAATAATTTCATCAAAATGCCTTTGTTTTCTATTTATTTATTGTAATTAAATTGAATTTTATCAACAAAAACCTTTAATTTTAGTCTTCAAAGAAAATAACTAAACATGATTGAGCTTGATTTTACCAGCATATCGACTATTCTGGTCATTTAATATAGCGAACAATGAATTAAATAAAGATATTTCTCTTAGCAAAAACTTTTTTGATTAAGTCAAGATGCAATATTATGGTTGAATGGAGAAGAAAGAACATTTGTGAGTACTAACGTGATGTCAACAATCTGGGTTAAAAATTTCACAGAAACATACTATCTCAGAGTTGGGAAAATAGATCACTTGATAGTTGTGTGGTTCAGCTGTCAACAAAACATCCATCAACAAAAGGTAGTGAATTCTAAATTTTGAGCAGATGATTTATGACATATATAACATGACAAAGATAATTTCAAAATAGTTTTTATGTTAAAAATAGAATATGTTTTAATAAGAAAATTCTAATTATTTTTATTTTTTATTTTTTTTTTAAAATGAAACCAAAACTTTTGAATAAATTTCCCCAGTAAAAATTACTTAGTTAAATTAAGAACAGAATATGCCTTTCTGGTCTTGAATATTTTGATAATCATCAATGTAAAATAATATGAAGATAAGATAAAGATTTCATTGTCACCAATTTCTAGCAGTGTCAGCATTACTAAAATTGGGAGGGGGGGGAATAACAAATCATGTAACATATTTTGTACAAGATGATAAAGCAATAAAACTAAAAAAAACAGCAGTGATTTTAAAAAGGCTTAACACTTGTTTTCTTTTCTGGACTGTAATAACAAAAGTCATCCTAAATCTCAAAGATCTTAACTTTCCAAATACAGTCAAGTTGAAATACGTGAGATAAGTGGAGGAAAAAAAGTAAAAAAGAAATTATAGTTTCTTTTCAAATCTCATAAATTATTCATAGATAAAATGTTTAGAAATTCACTAATCACTTTGAATTTTCATAATCTCATTAAAAAGTTTATGAATATGTAAAAAAAAGTAGAAGATCATTTTTTATAACTCGATCCATTTCCAAGCATATGAATTTAGTCCTTATTTCATTTGAAATGCAAATACCATTTCATTACTTTTCTTGTTAAATAGAATCTATAAGATTCTTTTCCAAGATGTTTAAAGTTTTTATTACCAATCTAACTCAAAAACAAGACAAATCTGATGCTGATCACAACTGCAATATTTTTTTCTTTTAAATGATTTTAGTTAAATGCCATTAAAAATACAAATGAAAAAACTAAAGCCAAAGGCTATATACATTGTTTTACAAATTAACACAACATTTAAAAAAAAAAGAAGAAAATGTCCAACAGAATACTGATTGCTGTTTTTAAATATGGTCAAAATGAGTTTCATGATTTCCTAAAATGCAAAAAATGGACCACCTTGTTCATCGCTGGCAAAAGTGTATTGAGAATGGTGGTGACTATGTAGAAAAATAAATTCTGGAGCAATTTTTTTTTTAATGGTACCATTCAAAAAAAGATGGTGTAATTCTGAAAAAAATTATTCCTTAAAATTATTTCTATGTTTTTGGAATAAACAACAGATGTCAAAATCTGAAAACTTAATGTTTAATTGATAATTAATGAACTATTATAACTATTCTACAATAAACTGAAATAAACAGGTTATGAAAGCTATGTAAACTGGAGTTAAACCCTTGCTTCATTAATTTTGTTTTTTTCATTACGATTTGTAACATTCATCATTTGACTATTCACAATAGATTATTGTTATGCGAATTGATTACAGTTGTATAAGCTACAACACAATAAAGATTTAAAACACAAACCTAAAAAATAATTTCCAAACATCATCCAAAAGCATCCTTGAAGTTCTTGGTATATTGTTAATGAGCAAATTTAATTCTATATCTACAATACAACGTTTGAAAAGCTTTCTAAAAGGAGTCTAATAGTAAAAGAAATTTAAAACCCATTCTGAGGGAAATCAAAAACCTTTTTGGTAGAATAAAAATCTCTTTTCCCCTTAAATACATACGGGAGGTTTGGATTTTCGAGCAGGTGCTAACTTCTGCTTTGCAATGAGCCTTTGTAGATGAGCTGTTTTGTCATTAGACATAGCACGATAAACTTCACTTCCGCGAACACTGAAAAAGAAACAAAATTTTATTCAGTGTCTTTAGAAATATACCTCAAAACAAAAAAATTCAAATTGGGGTTATCAGGAATATTTTGAATATTTTGAAATGCATGAAAAAAAATCAATAGATTGTATAAAGTAAACTTTACTAGGCTTTCCATTCATCAAATTGAAATATGCTACATTTGAACATTATAAATAATTACCAAATAGTTAATTCTTTTATAACATTAAAATTAAATCTGTTCATCACTCTGGTTTGCTTTCTATACTATGTTAATGATAAATTTTATGGTTGGTTGGTTGATTTGTTTAACCAGCATATCGACTCTCATAAATTTTATGGAAAACATCCAAAAATCAACAATTTTTGTTATTTGTTTTAGTTAATTAGCAAATGGTTTAAATAGCATAAAGATGTTTAATAACTATAGAAGCATAAAGATGTTTAATAACTATGGAAGCTATATTCTAAGAAAAGTTTTTGGTTACTTTAAAAACTAAAATTCCATAAAAAACTCGGAAGTAGTGTGATGTGTGTTAAAAATAGCCTTAGAATTATTAATATTTTAATACATAAAATGTGTAACTTTGGATGATTATAAAACTGTTCTTTGTCAAACTTTAAATGTTAGAAAAGTCCTGACAAGAACATCAAGCTAATAATATTAGTTCATGTACTTTAATCATTAAATTTAAAACCAAGAAAAGTTGATTGATATTCGTTTTGAAAATTATTTCTATAAAAATCTCATTTTATTGATTTGCTTGGTTACTTTTCTATTTTTGTCAGCTGGAAATTTGTCTGAATATCAAAGTCTTAAGAACTTTTAGGATACAATCTTTATGAAAAGATTTTAAGAAAAAGTTTAGAAATTCATTATATGTTAAAGTTTCTCAGAATACACCTTTTCTTTCTTTTTTTTTTATAGAATCTTTAAGATCCTACATATCTTTGTTAGTTACATATTTCCCATTTCTAACTAGTCAGCATTTACTTTTAGGAAATCTTCCATAGGAAAAAAAGAAAATAAATTATAATTCTTCCCTATCAGATCTTGGTCCTGAATCTCAAATCAGAACTTTAAATTCATATTACTGAATCAAAGCACTTTACAAAATATTTCAAGTATTTATGCAGGTTAACAAACTAAAAAATAAAATTTAAAGGTCATTCCATAAATCTATTGCATAGATAAAAGATAACTTACAGTAGGAAAATAAATTGTTTATGAATTGGAGAATCATAAAAAACAATTATATATAAAATAAGTGAAAAGCATTCAAGCAATCACTTGTCACAATTGTTTTTTTTTAATCTCTGATAAGGTCTATTATGCAGTGTGCAGTATTATATTGAAAAATCTGAAACCCGACAATGAAACCAAGAATTAACTCATGGCATTACCTTATACCATAATGAACAGGTTGATATTCTAACAGGACTAATAAAAGTTTTAAATAAGACAAGCTGATATCCTGTAAATCAGTTAATCTTTTCTTCTTCATTCAAGTTTCTAATTGGTAATTTCAACATGTTAGGTTTTCAACCAGCATCATGAACAATATCAAATGTTTTCCTTGGTTAAAAATAATCTATAATAAAAAGTTCTCATTTTTCAAACAAATTTCAAAGATGATTAAAATTTGCTTAATTTTTCTTGCAATATTTTCTTTAAAAATAAAGTAAAATCAAGTTAAGATTAAAAATAAATGCCAGATGGATATTCAATTAATATTAGATAATAAAGTATCAATATTGACCTGATATTAAAGATTTATAGTCGTGAAACTAGATTTACATTCAACGAATAGAAAACAATGGATTATATTTTTCAATATTTAAAAACTTTTTTTCCAATTCAAAACTTTCCTTTTTGTTAAAGAGATTTATTTTATAATCTCACAAATTGTTTAATTGTAAGAGGAGTCAATTGCTGTAATGGTAATATAGTTTAATCTTCATTAAATGCTTTATAGATGATAAGTTTAATGAGAGATTTCTATGTTACAAAACTTCCTCAGATTATTAGAAATTACTCATTGCTGAAATCAATTTAATGAATAATATTCCGTGGAGACAAAAACCTAAGGTAAAATTAAGTAGGATGCAAAATTCAACTGTTTCACAATTAAAGTAAAAACAATATATATCACTAAGCAGCAGATTCTGGTATCTGAGAAAATATCAATTTGTATAAATGAAGAAAATGCTAACCTTACATTCATACTACACAAATATGTTTCTGTTTTTAAATTATCTATTTTTACAAACATCAATGCATTTCTATGAAACTGTGTATTAGTAAATTCTTAATTAAAGTAAAAAATGATAGATTCAAAATGAAATTATCAAATGTTTGATAAAATTAGTGTAAGACAGTAAAAATTTTAGATAATGAACATATTAAAATTTTGTACTTGCATTGAATTAAAATGAACTTTAAAATGATTGTAAATTATGTAAAATTTTATGGGTTTATGGTATTTATTGCTAGCTAAGTAGTTAAATTTCATTAAAACTAGATGTAAATAAAGTTAATCATTAAAAGGAGTGTAATTGTTTCACCTAAAATATATGAAAATAGCCAAAAACATAAAATAAAAATGAAAAATACAAGTGAAGGAAAACATTGAAAATTATTTCATCTAAAAATGGAATAGTTAATTTTTTAAAACAAGACAAAAGCCTAAAGGGGTAGATAGAGAAAGGAACTGAATCAGTAGGTTGGACCTATTAGGATAAAAGAAAAATACACGAAAACTGAAAATAAAAATTGTAAAAACGAAATTTCATGTGAAATATTCTTCTGTTGAAAAAATAATCCAGATCCAATATTTTTTGGCAACTTTAACATTAAAATAAGTAATTTCTTTTTTTTACACAGCAAAACACTGAAAACATTTAATAAAGAATATTTTTTATTATATAAAAAAATATAAATCTTAAAACAAGGTGTTTTCTTTAAAAAAAAGTTGATGTAAATCTATTTCTTGAAAATAGTAGAACAATTTATGGTAAACCATTATAGCCAATGTCATATTAAATAATTTAAAGCTTTATTCTTTGTATCTTTAGTATGCCTAAAAAAATGTAAAGAAAAAAATGTTCTTATTAAATTTAAAAAACAAAAAACAAAAAAAAGAATAGAAATATTGTATGTTCTTCAAACAAAACTAAAGCAGAATTGTGCATAAACGATATAACTATTTCAAAATCTAGTGTTACAGGAGAAATCAGAGCTAAATTGGTGGTAAATAGTATGCTTTTAGCCATTATGGGTAATGATAAGAAAATATCTTTAGTCACTTTTTATACTCTTGGTTCAATTTCAGTTAAACTAATAACACTTACCGACTTCGTTCCACTGTATCAGGAATGGCATTCATTAAGTCTTCCAAAGTCTGGTATCCATGTTTTCTAAAAGGGATTTCTTCACTAGTAAGGTTTTTGTATTCCTCTGAAAGTAGCAATATAAGACAATCAAAATTATACTTTTGAAATTATTTCCAATCAAATGGCTAATATTTCATATGCATCAGAAACATATACACTAACCTTTGAATGGAGTAAAAAAAAAATTCTTCTAATTGTCAAGGATTATGATTTCCATGCTTAGTAGAGCACACCAACATATAATCACTTTCACTAAATTATTTTACTGATTATAGTTTTTGACAAATTCAAAAATTGAAAAAGAAAATCTCATTTGCAATAAAGTGACACCTTTTAATAATGAAATATAGCAATGAAGAAAATATCTAAAGGAACATATGGAACCAAACTAAAATTTAAAACACAGAAAATTCCTTTTTTTAAACTTTTAATGCACAAAATGTTCAACGAATTTGAAAATATTAATTTGTTGTAAAAACGCGGTAATGTTTAATTTAAAACAAGTTAAACATCAACAATTATAAAACCCATAAATAAATGACAATACCAAAGTTTTCATCGTGAATAGATGAAATTACAAAGAAAGTTGCAGACTGCTTTGAGAAATTCAAAATTTAAATTTTCAAACTATTGTCCTGTAACTAAAAAAAAAGAATGCATATATATCTAAAGTTTATTTTGATTTTCAAAAGGAAGTCAGAATTTAAATCTAAATAATAAATTCTTGATGTTCTTTCTCTTGTCTTGATCCAGGTTTTCAAAAACATTAACAATAACAATAATTAACTTATGATTAACATTAAGATTAGTTTTATTGTGTAAATATTTTACATATTTTTTATTACTTTAGCAAAAAATAAAATTTAAAAATTACAGAACCAAAACTATACATGCATTTATCAAAGATCCTTTTTTAAAAGATTTTAAGGACTTAAATTGATTGATTTTATTTATCAAAATCAATAATGTTAGAAATCATTGGAATAAATGAGTTTTGAAAAGGAGCAGTTTACAAAGTAAATTGAATCTAAAGGGATGAACAAGACTGAAGGATTTAATAATCATTAAAATAATTTTCTAAGAAAATAAAGTTATCACTAATTCTTATGGTGTATTATATAAATCATATTCTATAAATTACCTTCTAGAATGTCATGGATAAGTGGTGGGCTGAAGTGGTCAATACCAGACACGTAACAAGAGGAATTTGGTGGAATAATTATATTAACAAAGAAAAAACAAAACAAACATACATATAATAATTGTTCTAATCATAGGTAGTACTGCTAACTCTAGCATCTTCCAGTTTATAAGACATATATTTATAAAGAGGAAGAGTTGATTATGTAAGGGTAGGTAAGTCCACCATAACACTAATTGACAAAGTTAATTGAAAATTAAAATAACTAAATATCATGTAATTTGAAAAAATATAGGTCCTTTTAATTTAAATGTAGTCAAGTAGTTTGAAAAATTCATCTTTCATTAGCTGAAATGCAAGGGACTTTTATACATTTCTTCAAATTTACTTAGAGAAGGTAAATCAACATTTTGAGAACAATTGCAATAAATAGTGTAATAAAAGATTAGTAACTTGTTAAGTATACATAATTAAAACAATCAAATTAGTATTTTTTGTTACATAATAACTCAATTCAAGAACTAAGGAATATTTTAGCATATAATTTGTGTAATTAAAAAAAAAGGGGGAAAACGCATATGAGAAATAATGTTTTGTTTAGCTTTTGCTTAAACAGTTTCACTTGAGCAATTACTAAGTGTAATCAACTGCTGTGAAAAGAAATTATTTACATGTGTGTTTGAATGTTTTTACAAACACATTCATTATAGAATAGTATTATTCCTTTCCTTTGCATACCCTAAATTACATTACAAAACAACTCAAATGATATAAGATTATTATTGTACCAAATGTTTACTAAGCTAAGGAATTGGCCTTAAGAGAGCACTATAATTACAAACCATTAAATAATTCTTAGACCCTATTGACTGGAAAAACAGGTTATTTGGGAAGTTTGAGAATGTGGGTGACCATCTACAGATTAAATGAAATAATTTTATAAATGAATTTCAGTAACAAAATGTAGTTGTATTTGCTTTTTTGAGGGACAAAGTTAAAAAAAAATTTGATAAGAATACCCCAGTTTACATGCAAAAATAGTAATGCTCACAAAAAATTCAAACTATATTTTTACTTTAAGGCCAGTGTCAAAATTTTTGTATTTTCACAGATCAAGATTTTTTTCATTATATATTATGGTAGATAAAATTAAAATTTGGCATGTATATATACAATTTTATGACCCCATAATTCATCATTTGAGCATCTTATATATCAAGTCCATTTTCTTGTTAGAAATATAGTATATGAAAGAATGAAAGGTCAAACTATTTGATCAATTTAACACAGGATTTAAAACATAAATTTTCTTTTATTCCAAATTAAACCACATTTCATCACTTGAAATTTGAATCAAGGTGAATTTCACTTCCAGCATCATTTAGTGAATAGTGAATAGAATAAAAAAAAAAAAGAAATGAATTTACAATGTAAGACTTTGTGTCTTTTTTCCATCTATCAGTTAAATATCTTCATATACAAAGATAAAATGGAAAAAAATCCAAGTAAAGTCTATCTCCAACAGATTAATTGAAAAATATTCTTCCCAATTGCAGTTTGTTTTGATTTCTTAGCTGAACAGGATAGTAGCAATTGTTAGTTGTTTAAAGTTGAAAATATTTGTAAACTTATCATTTAAAATAAAATATTTAGAATATAATTTATCAACAAATGTTTTTGTCATAAAAGATTCTTTGAAAAAGAATTTATAGAATAGAATTTATAACTGGAAAAATACAGGCTATATTTACGTTTTTCAGTAGTATTAATCTCAAAGTCAGGAAACTCTTTATTAGCGGACTGTTGTCCTCATCTTGAATTAGGTGTTATTACACAACGTTTAGGCCAACTAATTCAAGATGAGGA
>JAYKTE010690322.1:0-17676 GCA_036873565.1 Xipholeptos notoides
CATCCCAAGGATTCCGAAAAACCATAAACAAAATCTGGTTTTATTGTTATCCAAGTTATGGATAACATGGATGAGGACAGCAGTCCGAAAAATACTTGTTTTTGATTTTGATTTTGTTTTTCTTTTTGCTTTCAGGGTCTATTAGTTAAAGACCAACATTTCTGACTCACCTGTATAACCTGGTGTACACATGCAGGTGAAGTAATTGGTATGATCATGACATGTACCCCCATTATGGCACACTCGACCAATACAATCATCAATGTTTTCCTCACATCTCTTTCCTTGAAAACCATCGGCACATTCACATGTGAAATTCTCAAAATTGTTATAGCATGTGCCACCATTTAAGCAGTTATTTTTCTGGTTGGTTAAGCAATGGTCCTCATCTGTAAAAAAATAAAAATGTAGCAACAATTATTTTTCAGTCTTATTAAATAAATGCATGGATTACTAATTAATTGTATTTTGCTAATTGGTTATTATTTTTACCTTCAACAAATCGGAAGTGGCCATATTTTTAGTTTTGTGCTCAACTTTATGAAAAAAAAATTAATTTGAATAAAAAATTTATCATGTATAATATATCACATATATACTTCATATGTTCAAATCCCAGTGAAATCCATTACATTTTCTTTCAGCTGCTTTTGGCAGATAAGGCTTGTTAACTCGGAAGAGAAACTCATCTAGGTGTAAGGATAACACTGATTCCAAATACCCAGTCAACTCAATGAGAGTAAATTATATAGGTGAAGGACATCACTGATTACAAAAAGGCTGTAAATATGATGAGCATGTTAAACTGGCCTTGTGCCTAACTTGGTAATTTGTTTTTTTACTAAAAAGATTGAATGAAAAAAATAAATTAAAAATGAAACTTAATTTTTTTTCATTAGATCTGTTCATGATAAATAGACAAAAATGTCTCATTTCAGTTCATATATATATATATATATATATATATAATATTTTTTTGCAGAAACTATCTTTTCATTTGCTAAAAGTGATGTTTTTTTTATAAGCAAATTATAACTGACTTTATAAAAATGTCTGAAGGTTCTGTGTAGAAGCTTATATAACCAAGATAATTCTGACTAGTGTTCATGAAAAAAAATATGCAAGTAAAAAAATTGGTGTAAAAATTACACCAATTACCTCATTATTTGGTAGTTTCTTTTTGAGGAATGAAAAGTTGATGACATTCAAAGGTCAAATGAAACATATAAGTTGAAGGGGAGAATAAAAAGATTTATGTGGCTTGTATAAAATTGAGAAAAAAAATTCATATTATAAAAGAAAGAAATATAAATCTAAGTTTTAAAATGATTTTTACTGTAATATCAGTTGCACGGATATTACAATTCATTGCTACTTTGACAGTAAACTACAGCAAATGCTGAAGCTCCAAATTTTTTTATGAACACTCATGGAATTAAGTCTTATCCATAATACGATGGTCATTCAAAAAGTAATGCCTCCTCCTATTGTTTTATCCGCCCAAATGGATCAGAGGGTATTGCAAATTGCATTGTTATGATGACTGAACTTATGCATTCATCACCAGAAAGTTTCATCTCTCTGTTGCAGATATTGACAGTGTGAGACTCTAAAAAAACAAACCATGTTATGGACGTGCATAAAAAGCAGAGATGTGTCATTAAATTTTTCCATTCAGAAAAAAATGAACCAATCAACATCCACTAGCCCCTATTGAGTGTTTACAAAGCAAATGCTGTTATATCAGCAAAGTTAGGAGATAGATTCGTCGATTTCAGAGTGGCGACAGAGATGTGAGGGACAAGGTGTACTCCAGACGTGAAAATAGATAGTCTTGTTCATTTCTGGCAAATGTACATTGAGAATGGTAGTGACTATGTAGAAAAATAAATTCTGGAGCACAAAAAGTTACGAATTTAAAAAAACAGGTGGCATTACTTTTGGAACGAGCTTTGTATATCTATATGTCCAAATCTATCCAATGATTACAGGATGAGTTTATGTAGTCACTAAATGGTATGTGCTGGACTCATGTGTCTGTCATACCGAGTACAGAGATCATTTTATTGCATTCACTTTTAACATAAGAATGTCATAGCAGTATAGGTTACAACAATCAAAACCTTGTATATAACAATAAAGATAAGAATAACAATCTGAATAATCTAGGTAATAGTAACTATCAAACCTTATCGTGGAAATTCCCAAATAAAGATTCGAACAAAAGTATTTAAACAAATCTCAAAGAATTTTCAAATAAATACAAATAAAGAAATGTTGTGTATACAATAATAATGATGAAAACAAAAGTTCAAATAAATAATACTGAAACAACTGACAACTGAATAAACCACAAAAATTGTTAGACAATTAAACAAAGAAACAAAATCAGAGAATTTGCATGTCATTTTTTTTCATTGTTACCGTCACAACATTTTGGCTGATGAATCCTTCTACCTTTTTCAGGTGATCAAATTCGAGTAAACTTCAAGAGTTTATTGGCTACAATGTTGCAGAAGTAACAAAGATAAAGATGAGGACAACAGTTCACAAAATAGATGTAGAAATTACCAAGCCTCACCTTCAAGATTCCAAAATAAAAAAATGCAGAGAAATAAAACAATCTAAGACAGTTTGATTTTGATGGGATAAAACTCCTATGAAATTTTCAAGTCATAAATATTTTGAAAACTTTCAATATCATTTTCGGCCAATGTTTAATAAAAATGTAAACTACTAAAAAGTTTAACTTACACAGACAGTCTTCAAAGGATTTTGCTCCAACTTTGTTGCTTTTGCTATTGCGGGGACAGGAAAAGCACTTCCTAGCTCCTTCCGCTGATTGGTATGTATGTTTGGGACACAAGGTACATGGTTCAAGACCAGTTTCATTATTGTAGCTTCCAGGTAAGCAAGGAACTGAAATTGAAATAATAGAATTGCTCTCATTTGCTCCTTCATTTGGATAGTAAGTATGTTTGACAACATAAGAAACAAGATGCTAGACCAGTGTCATTATTGTAGCTTCTAGGTTAGCTGAAATTAAAATAAATTTTAATGATACAATTTAAAGATGTAAAGCTTATAAGTTGTTACAAAAAGTATAGTTTTTACTCATTTTGGGGATATTTTAGTTACTTTGGTGGAAAAACCAGAGTTAAGAATAAAAAAAATTTGGTTCATTCCTTTTTCAGTGTGAATTTTTTCTGATTGTAGTAAAAAATAGAACTATTGATTTGAAGTATTGTGATTAAAAGTAAGTGGAAATGATAACACAAGATTGTACTGGGTTATAAAGAGATACATTCAAGGAAAATCATATAAAATTCTGGACAGCTGAGAGACTCCTCTCCTCAGCTCAGGACCATCATGATATTGCAACCATACTCCCTGATTGCTAGTCTGAGCTTAGCTGGTATCGGCCACATGAGGATGAGCTGTAAATATACAATTTACCTCAATGGCATGAATGTAAAGGCTTTAACTTTTGAATCATAATGCATAAGTTCAAATCACAGTCAAACCATTAAATTCACCTATGGTTTAAAAGTTTTGGGAAAGACGATAGATAATGGATTTGGTTGGTTGGTTGGTTTTGTTTTACAACATATTAACCATGTCAGATTCTTAATTTTCACAAAGTATTTCACCTAAAGTGAACAAGATTGATTTACAGGATTTGAAATCATACATTAATATTTCAAAGTAGAAGCACTTAATCAATTTGGGTAAAAAAAACATTTCTTTAATAATTTTGTGAATAGATAACTAAATAATTTGATATACCATTAAAAAAAGAATCCCAAACCCCAAGATGTAATTGTGTTCAAAGGAAATAAACTTACTGCTGCAGTCAGACAATTTAGTGGCTCCTGTTTTTGAAGTAACCTGGCCAGTTGGACACTTTATACATGATGTAGAGTTGTATACATCTTGATAAGTTGAAGTCTCACATTCCTCGCAGGGTGCAAAACCATCTGAGGAATATGTACCTGGTTTACAGAAGGCTGGAAAAATAAATGGATTTTTTAAAAGTTGATTTATAAAATAAAAACTAATAAAATAGCTAATGCTTAAATATTTCTATAATGAAAGTAAAATTATAAAACATTCTTGAAATTTTATTACAACTACTAAATACTCCCTGACCTACTATTCTTTTGCCTGTTTTGAGAAAACTTTGGACTTACCAACACTTACATAATAAACTCTTCCTCTTTATAAATATAAGCCTTAGACATAGACAGAGAAGAGTCTAGAGACAAGGGTTCCACCTGCTGTTAGTACTACTACTAGTACATGTATGTTTGTGCTTTGTTTGTTAATACAATTGTTCCACCAACTTCCTCTTGTTATGTGTCTGGCATTTACCACTACCGCCCACAACTTATCCATAACACAAAAACATCCAAAACCTTTTGGAAACTTTGGTATGTAGAAAGGTATTTAAAACCATTTTTTAAGGATATTTAAAACCACCTTATTTTATTTTATATATTTTTTTCAATTGTGAAATGATTTCTAAATTTTGTTACTTAGAATATAATTTTATTTATTAATGCAAGAGCCAAACACAACACATTTTCAGAAAAATTCTTGAATTGATTTTGTAAATAGTAGTTCTAATTTTGAACTTGCATAAATGATAAGTTAAAATGAGAAAGAACTGTTTTTTAGACAGATTATTACTATTTAATTATATAAAAGAAGAGGTTTTTCCAAAACAATATTTACCTCGACAATCTGATTTTTTTTTAGATTGGATTGTCAGTGTGCTGGTAGAAGGTGGGCACTTGATGCAACTTCTCTGACCCTCAGTGTCTTGATAGAAGCCAACTGGGCATTTCTCACATGTATAGTTGACATAATAAAAGCCAATTGGACAGTTTACTAATTTTGAAAAAGAAGATAAAAAGAGGATAAAAGTTTGGGTAATTTAGATGATGAAAATTAAAAAAAAATTATCACACAAATTCTGACATAACTGTTATTCGGATTATTGTCTTCATCCTTATTATTGTTTATCTTACAATGTTTCAACTGATTTATCCCTCCGTCTTCATTAGGTGACCTAAATTGTTGACTCATATCTTGATAATGTTTTTAGATATATTTTTTAATGTCTTATTTAAAAACATCATCAAGATATGAATCAACCATTTAGGTCACCTAAAGAAGACCAAGGGATAAATTGGTTGAAACGTTGTGAGATAAACAATGATAAGGATGAGGATAATAGTCCGAATAACAATGTGAAAATTATCATATCATATCTCATCTCAAGGACTCCGGAAAATAAATTTATAAAGTTAGAATTATTTAAAGAAAATATTGACAATAGAAAAATGATAATCAAAAATATTTATTCTTGGCATTAAATAACTGAAATGGTTGATATATTGAAGCTTAAACTTGAAACTGGATTGGAAGATATACTGTCTGAAACATTTGATAGATAAGAACAAAATGTCTGGGTAACATCTATAATACTTGTTATTAGGCTTCAGCTTAGAAATTCACACAAACTGTTTTGTTTTTTTTCGTTTTTAAATACTTACTGTTATTATTCTAAGTTTGTGTGTGTGTGTAATGGCTTACTTATCTGATCAGATGGAACTGGCTCCAACCATCGAAATCATATGAGTTCATACGGTGAGTTTTCAAGGGAATTTGGAATTCACAAGTGGACCCCAAACCCACATGTCGAGAGAGTGACTATTTAATCCCATGTTGGAGCAAAATGGGGATTCATAACTTTCTCAAGGGTATTAGTCCATATATGAATAAGACTTAAACAACTAAAATTCAAACACATGTACAGTGATTATTGAGAGTTTACAGCGATAAAGTTAGGTATGGGAAATAAGCAACCTATGAAAGCAGCATGTTAGAGAATCTATGAACTAGATGAATTGAAGGTTTACTTTCGAGAGAAGTATCCCAAAGTGACTCTTTAAAAAGCTAAGTAAAAAAGGTAAAATTAGAAAAAAAGTGCATATTACTAAATAATTCATAAAGTCCCTAAATCTATAATTAAATTCTGTCTTTTATTATCAAAATCTATAATCAAAATCTACAACCAAAACCTATAATCAAAATTTATAAATGACCTGTTGGAGGTTGATTTGGCTTAACCATTTGAATACACATGAATTCATTTAAAGAGCCTGTGAAGTGTGAAGAGGACGAGTATTAGTCCAAATGTGAAGAAGACGGAATGATGAGGATTTGAACTTGTACTGCTATTCCAACATCATAGTACCTAACCACTGTCCCAAGTAGCTTCCATAAACTCTATAATCAAAGCCTATTAGTAAAACCTAGTAGCTTCCATAAACTCTATAATCAAAGCCTATTAGTAAAACCTAGTCAAAATCTATAATTAGAATAGATTGAAATCAAACTTACAGCATTTTGTTCCATGCACTTTCTTGATTGTGACCATTCCTTTGGTTTCACAGTCAGATTCAATCTCTATACTGCCAAATTTATGATTATTGACACTGATATTACCAATTCCTGCAAAAGGGTCAAAAGCAATGTCCATAGATTGGTTTTTTATTGTGTTCCGAACTTTTCCTAGATTTCTTCGGAGTTGGTACTGCTCATTTTCTGTGGTCAAGTTGTCATCTGACATCTTAATTTTGTAACTTACAGTCAAGACACGTTGTTGGCTTGTATCTCTCTTGCCTCGATTAAACTGCTGGAGGTCTCTTGGATGGCGTCGACGTCGTTTCTGAATAGTACTATCACATAAGACATCAATGTCTTCTATAGTGCAATCCAAATCTTTGCAAAGATGACGCATTTGGTCTTTCAATTTAGCCTGGAACATCTTGCCAATCTGTTCCTTAGCCAAATGGCATTCCCCAGAATAATAATAGTATTCTATTTGACCATGCATAGCTGCTGAACCAAGAATATGTTCATCTGTTGAAAAAAAAATTTTCAAAATTGTAACAAATTTGATACAATTATGTTGCATGCTCAAAGGTTTAGAGAAGTGGTCCCATATGAAATATTGTGATTAACAGTAAGATCAGAGAATACTACTACATTTTTATATTTTCAGGTTCAAATTTTAAGGACATATTTTTTCTGTTTGACAACTTTTGTCCTGTATATATTTTGGGAATCCTCTGGCCTTGTTCAGGTGAATTAACAATGACCGACTAGGAATGTTGAATCTCCAGTGATTACTGTCTTCTTTGGGTGTTGTCTCACCACCTTCTCGGCAAATTAGGGCAGAGAATTAGTTGGTAAAAACGTGAGGAAACAATTTCTCTGAAGATGAGAACAACAGTCCTCAAAAATGGATATACAACTTTTGTCCTATAATTCATTGTTATAAAAAAAAGTAAAATACATTTATGATTTTCAAATTGAATCTAATTTATTCTAAATGTCTAAAATGAATACCAAAATGCTTGACCTAGTGGGGCTAGTAGTTGGTTCATGCAAGCTCTAAGACATATTTGTCTGGGGGGAATAGGTTCAATCCTGCTTGCAAGCAAAAAAAAAGAAAAGAAAACTTAATTTAGGTTGACTTGGTACCTGATAATGCTATGAACTGCTTACCCATGGAGCAAGTAAAGGTTAAGTTTGCTGTCCCGAGAAGGCTCCCAAGTTTGATATCAAGTTCTCTAGTTCAAGTATTACCTAAAGAAGGTCAAAATTCAGTGACAATGAAGATGAGGGTAGAAGTCTGAACTTAGATAAAGATAATTCATTTTAGTAATCAAGATAATAAATGTGGGTATATTAATTGACAAGAATTGAGAAAATATTTTTTATTTAGCGAAACATGAATGATCACAATTTTCTAAACAATCATAAAAGCTTTTTTTTTATTGCCAAGGTTAGAAATTCTGTAAACTTACAAGAGCAATCGGGCCAGAGTTCAGGTGAAGACCATTCTCCATCCAGTTTACAGAGATATTGAGATTTCGGTATGCTGGCAAAATCATATTTAACATTGCAATGAGCAAAACATATTTGTAAATAGTGCTCATTTTGATGACAACTGACAGCACCATTTTTGGGGGGATCTGGTCTAATACACGTTTTTCCTAAAACAAAGAAAAGAAAATGTAATTGATAAAAAAAACTTTGAAGAAATCTTTTTTCAATGTAAAAGGACTTGACTCTATTGGTATTGCAAAATTTAAAATATAAAAATCTTGCATTTCCAATGAAAATATATTTATTTTAAATGGTTTATCTGAGAAAGCAATAAAAACTTTGAAGAAATCTTTTATTAATGTAAAAGGACTTGACTCTATTGGTATTGCAAAATTTAAAACATAAAATCTTGCATTTCCAATGAAAATATATTTATTTTAAATGGCTTATCTCAGAAAGCAATAACTTTTCTTGATCACATAAAACAATTGCTTTCTGAAATATAAATTTAGTAATAAATGTATTATTGATTGGAAATACAAGGTTTACTATTTTGAATTTTACTATAGGAATGGAGCAGGAGCATGTCCTTATTACATTGATAAAGAAAGCAATTGCTTTCCAAAATATATAATTTCAAATAAATATATTATTGATTGAAAATACAAGTTTTTATAATTTTGGCTGGACACAGGAAATTGCACTTAAGTAAACAGAAAACAGATGTTAGCCACAGATTTATCCACATAAGATGGCATGCTGAAGGGAGACTTGTCCACCCATGTTTGGGACGGGACTGGATGAATTGTATATGTGTCCAGGATATTATATATTATATATAGCAGTTTGTCAATAATTCTTAACTGTTAGCCCTATAAATGTAGTTTATATCTTTGACTTTCTCTTGCTCAACCTCTAGTACATTTCAGGAAAAAAGAACAACAAAAAAGAAAGGGCAGATTTTAATTTTATATACAATTGTTTGTTGTTTTACGGCATGTCAACCTTTTTTTTATAGCACAGTGAGGTTAGCGTAGTGGAAAAAGCTTGGTCTCTGGAATCGTATTACACAAGTTTAAATCCTAGTCAAATCCATTACATTCACTTTCGACTGTCTTGGGCAGATGAGGCTCGTTAACTCGGGAGAGTAACTCATCTAGGTGAATGGCAACACTGTTTACAAAAGCCCAGGGATATAATTAGCACATAAAGATGGCCTTGTGTCTAACTTGGGTTTGCTCGACCAACTAAATATAATATCAACCTTTTTAGGTCTTTTAATACCAAGAACAATAATTTTTGGTAAATGTTATTTTCTATCCACACTTAGTTTATTTGAATAACACCATATGTATTATCTAACCTATAGCTAGAGGGGATGCAGTGATTCATGCCTTTCCCAAGGGTGTTAGTCCAAATATGAATGCAAACAGAATGACTGAGATTCAAACTCACATACTATGATTCCTAAGTCCGACTGCTGATTCACTGGCCCAAGTTGACTTCATCAATTTTATATATAAGAATTGATATGATAAATGAGACACAGAAGACAAAGCATTTTTTAGCCAAGTAGAACTAAAGAAAGAAATCAGAGAAATCTTATTAGGGACATTGTTTCCAATGATCACTAAAAAATACCATGTGATTTACGTATATATTATTTAATAAAGGATGTTTAAAATGATTACTTTTTAGATTGACAGAAAACCGACATCGTACACCACTGCCAAAATTCTTCACGGGTGAACATAAAACATTGTGATGCCCAATTGCCATTTTATTCCCATTGACATGAGTGCACTCGTGTTGCACAGATACATTATCTTTGTTGACAAAAACTGGATCGTTCCAGGAGACATGAACTTCATAGCTCTCCACATCACTGATTGTAATATTCTCTGGACAGAACAGCACTCGTACTATATCCTCTGCAATATGAAAATATTCAATGATTATTAAACATAAACATTTTATCATGTCATAATTATACAGGGTGAATCACTGGAAATAGATATTTTTCATCTCTACTCCCTGGTGGTAGGATGGCTACTACCTGGAGAATAGATTTTTCAGAATGCTCCTTACTTCACTTGAGTAGGGGTTAGGGAGGAAGGTAGTCTTTACAACTGCTTAAACAGTTTCCTCAATACATCAAAATTCTGAAAAATATGTGTTACAATAATAGACTGGCAAATACTTCTATCCTAAACCTAAATTAACTGCTTGAAAATTCCTGTATATTTATTATGTGGACAATAGTCCTCATTTTTGTATTCATTAAATTCATTACATTTCAAAACATAGTGAATTTGTTAAATTCACTATGTATCAAAACATAGGGAATTTAACAAATAAAAATGAGGATTATAGTTCACATATGTATATACCAATATACCAATTATCAAGCTTCATCTCCAAAATTCTGAAAATTCTTTGTTTATCATTATGCTAGTTGCATGTTAATTGAAAAAAACATTTTTGAAAAACAAATGAATGTGGAAAAGGTTTTAAAAAAACTATTTAACATTTCATCATTTTAAAATTCCTAAAGTAAAAAAAAATTATCAATATATTATCAGTTTAAAAATGTTCTTTATAATAAAGAGAATATAAATAACATCTTATTATGAAAACAAAAGCATGATGGATATTTATATAATATAATATAATATAATATAATATAATATAATATATAATATTTTATGATAAAATATATATGTTCTTTATAATTTATAAAGGGCGTTCCAATAACTTGGACTAAAGTTATCATATTTTATCACATCAAAAATATATTATATACATACATACATACATACATACATACATACATATATAAATATACACACCCACACATATATTTTTTATTTATAAAAGTATTTGATATATTTTCTAATGTGATAGATATGTTAACTTCTGTCCAAGTTATTGGAACACCCTATATAATAAAGAGAATATAGAAATGTCTGATTAAGAAAATAAAAACATGATAGATGCTTATATACAAACAATACAATAACTAAGAACTTTAATCTTTTGAAAAATAAAATAATTACCAAGAACTTTAATCTTTTGAATACATGAAGCATTATTATGTGCTCTGTCTTTGACAACATACTCCACTTGGTGGAATCCAATTTTTAATTGTGCTGGGCTCTTGTTTAAACCATAATAAGTCAATTTAGCAAAACCAGAATTATCACTAAAACTGGGTTTCTCATTTTGCCAATGGACCATAGCATATCCTTCTGATCCAACTGAAATTTCCATATCAGCAGGACAATGCAATGATGGTGGTTCAACATCTGAAAATAAATTTGAACAGAGTATATGAAACTTGGTTTAGCAATGCAACAAATAAATGACTCAAAATATTTTATTATTCTTTTTTCAAACCAGTCCCATTATTTTAAGGATGTTATACTATTTTTGGTCACTTAAAAATCTTAAAAAGGAATTATCTGAGGGCTGTTCCCAAAGTAATGCCTCCTAATTTTCTATTCTGCCTGAATGTATCAAAGGGGATTGAAAATTCTATTTTTATAATGACTGAACTTATGCATTCATGACCTGAAAATTTAATCTCTCTGTTGCAGATATTAATGGTGTGAAACTCTAAAAAAGCAATCCCTGTCATAGATGTGCATTAGAAGCAGAGATGTGCTATTGAATTCATCCATGCAGAAAAAAATTGAACAAATCAACATTCACTGGCACCTGTTAAATATTTAAGAAGCTGATGCAGTTGATGTCAGTACAATTAGCAGATGAGTTCATGGTGTCAGAGATGTGAGTGACAAAGAAAACTCAGAGAGGTAAAGTGCTAAAAC
Source organism: Xipholeptos notoides (assembly GCA_036873565.1). NCBI lineage: Eukaryota > Metazoa > Mollusca > Cephalopoda > Idiosepiidae > Xipholeptos > Xipholeptos notoides. The sequence goes on from JAYKTE010690322.1 coordinate 11,733, forward strand.
AAGTAGCTTTTGAATAAAAGATATCAATGTTTAAAAACACTGCGAAACACTGAGTTATGATAAACATGTATTTTAATACAAGCATTTTGTAAAATTTGATAATTATTGCAAAAAGAAGTAACACTTACCTTTACATAATGACTTCTCAGAAGAATTCCACTGACCATGGTTCCCACAAATCTTTGATGATGGACCAATCAAATGATAACCTGGTTGGCATTTATATTGGCATATTTTGCCTGGGTTAAGTGTGGTGTCAGTGCATTTCATAGGTAGAATATCACCACCGTCAACTCTTGAAAGGGGTTTACACTTTGCCTCTGGAAAATTTCAGAAAAATATTGTAATCTTGCATAATGGAATTTAAAATAGTTGGGAAAGATAAAACTACATTAACTATATGTTTAACTTTATAGTCATTAATGAACTATTTTAAAGTATATTTAGTTAAAACTAAATTCCTAAATCTAAACTTATTAATAAATGGAACTTTGTCTCTGTGTGTGTGTGTGTGTGTGTGTGTGTGTGTGTGTGTGTGTATGTTAATTCACTATGGACTCCAAAACAGCTGAAGTGATTTTCTTGAAAATTTACACTGATGTACTTCATGTGTCTCGGAGTGTTCTTAGCTAGGTTTTGTCTCAGAATAACCCAGATATTTATTGAAAACCGATAAACGAGAAATGAAAAAAAAAAACAGCTTCGAGAAAGAAGAGCTGGCTTTATGATTAAGAGTAAAATTATAAAATTATTTTGGCCTTCTTCAGGCATTACTTGAACTTGGCAGCCTTCTCAGCTATGAACTTAACCCATTTTTAATCTATGAGGACACCAAAGTGCATGTTGTAGCGGTCCTACTAGTTGATTTATACTAATTTTACATCACATTTATCTGGATGTAATAGTTTAAATACTGGCTGCTGGTGAAAATAACTATGGAACAGCTTCACATAGTACCTGATAATGCCTATGGAATGTGAACATTCTGCTCTTGTAAATTAAATAAAGGGTTAAGTTCACAACACTAAGAAAGCTCTCTAATTTAACATAAGGGTTTCTTAGTTCAGATAATGCCTGAAGAAGACTTAAGGACATAACAGCTGAAAAGCTGTGAGGATAACACTAAAAGGGTTTTGAATTTGATACAAAAAATAACCTTACCAACACACCAGGTCCTTGTGCCAGACCAAACTCCATGTCTGTTGCATTTTCGTTCTGTATCACCAAAAGCTTGCCACCCAGGCAAACAGATTACTTTTACCCATGAGGCATAAGTTGTGGTTTTATTGATATACTCATCTTGCCCATTGCTGACAGCTTCACCAATTTCAGACAGCTTTTTACAATCGACAACTGAAAAAGTTTGAAAAATACAACAAAATTTTAAAATGCTTAGCTCTGGCAATTTGTATATGTTGGGAGGATTTATTCTATTTCTTCAAAAGGGTTTAAAATAACATGACAACCCTTTCATATCATTAAAAAGATAATAACTTAATATCTTAACAGCAATAACAATTTACTCAATTTTATCCAAATTGTATACAACAAAATTTTAAAGTACTTAGTTCTGGCAATTTGTATATGCTGGGGGGATTTATTCTATTTCTTCAAAAGGGTTTAAAATAACATGACAACCCTTTCATATCATTAAAAAGATAATATCTTAATATCTTAACAGCAATAACAATTTACTCAATTTTATCCAAATTGTATTTTGAAATGAAGGGCAAGATATTTTGTCAAAAATTAAATTTAAATTGAAAAAATTAAATTGTTCTTAGTATTAAATGACCAAAAATGTAGATATGCCATGAAACAAATCAATCAACTGAAGAATATAATTTACTTTTGCATTGTGGAACAACACCTGTCCATGATCCATTAGTTTCACATACAAGAACTGGATTACTAGTAAGCCTGTAGCCAAATTGACATTCATAATGACATGAATCTCCGGGACTGTTTTTGCATTTCATTCCAGTGTTTGCGATTTCATCTGTCATACGTCCTTCGACATGGAAACTGAATCCATTTTCAATTTCTTCTAAGGGATGGCAATGTCGCACTGGTATAAAAAAGAACAAAATTCACTTGTTACTGAAAGTTATGGCACATTATGTCACACTAAAAACATATAAATATAAGGCATAATAATCTCTTCAAAGTTGAAACATGAGAGAGTGTAGGGCTTAATGAATAAAAAAAGTGTTCAATTCAGTTGTAGAGCTCTATCTATTATGATTTAGAATTTTTTTTCTACTCAGATCTCCAGAAGAATACTGTTAGATAGAAAAGTCTTATTCCTTAGTTTGAATTGAAATGGACAATTGGGTATTGTTGAAATATTTGAATAATTATATATCTAAATAATAATATATATTAATCATACAGATATATTCTATTATTGAGATTTATATTCAGATATAAATGAAACCTAACAAAAATTAATTAAAATGTTTTTATTTTTTTAATACTTCTATAATTTAAATTTATTTATTTATTATTATTCAGATTATTCAAACTTCTATTCTCATCTGTATTGATTTGGTCAATATGGACTTCTTCAGGTATTAATTGCTGCCATAAACCTTTATTTCAAACATTCAGCAAGCATTAACTTGTGCTATGCATGTTCCAATGTGGACAGCCAACCTTTGTGAATTCAATAATAGGTTTAATTTAGTCTTGAAGAAGCTCCTAAATTTGACATAAATATTTCTGAGTTCAAAATATACAAAGGACACATTGGAAAAAAATTATTGTAAATGAAAATGAAGATGATAATAGCAGATTGAACAGTTTGACTAATAATAATCATAATTTGTTTTGGACAAAAATGATTCTAATTGGGGAATTATAAAAAGTAAAAACTCTTTATAGTAAAAAGAAAAAATTGGTCCAAATTGCAAATATCAATTTCAAGTTTGAATATAGTCAAAAGGAAAAAGTTGTTTGAGTAGCAGCAGCAGTAATCCATGACAACAATACTACTACTAATAGTAGTAATCCAAATGATAAATTCGTGCAGGGAGAGAGTTATTTCTGTTAGCAAGGCTATCAGAAAATAACTGAAGATTTTAGCTTGTGTCGAGGAGATCATATAATAAAGTTTATATCAATTTTACCTTTGGATTGGTTGGTTCATTTTGATCCTAAGCTATAAAAGGAACAGTCCAAATCTTAGCAGTCATGCCTTATTTAGTAGACAAAAACTATTCCAACAAATCAAAACTTATCTCACAAGTTTACAAATGCAATCCTTTTTTTTAAACAGAATATTCATTTAAGGCAATATCCACTGTATATTATATTCCAGAAAAATATAGCACCATCATTTAAAAAGAAATTGAACATTTAATTTTAAAAGAATTTATTGGTATATGATCATAACAGATCATCCAATCTCCTCTGAATAAGGATTTATAATGTATTAGAAAAGTTAGAAAAGCTCCTGGGGTCACTTTTGTGTCAAGATTTACAAAATGTATGCATTTTATTTTTATTATAAAATCTATAAAAAATATCAAATAATGAAATTTTGAAATATCACTTGAATAAAAAGAAATTATTTAGTATAAAATTCAATATTTTTTATTTAATAGAATTATCTCTTATTTAATATACTTACATTGACATGGTTCATTAGGAGACTCTCTGTAATAGGGTACATGGCATGAACAATCTCTTATATTTTCTGAACCAGTAACACTTGTTGTTGAATTAACTGGACAAAGTTTGCATCTTCCCGGGCTTAGTGAATCCTTGTAGTAACCTTTCTGACACACTGAATAAAAAAAAAAAATAAAAAAAAATTTTTTGGTTAATATAAATTACTAGAATTACTTGTATGATAATTTGAAAATAGAAAATCTCTAGCCAAATGCAAGAATTGCTGAAATCATATTTTGGTCATTAGAAAGAAGAAAAAGCAAAACAATGATTTTCATGATCCATGTAGATAAAAGGAATCTAAGAATATTTCTGCAAAGAGTTTCCCATGTAAGTAGCAGTAATTACATATGAACAACATCTAGCAATAATTAAATCTGAAGAACCACTAGCAGTAATTATATATGAACAACGTCACATATCTTTGTGAAGGCAAGAATAATAGTTTTTATTTGAATTAAATAAGATTCTTTGAAGGCAGATAAACCATTAAGATTACAGATTAAGGTATTTCTTCAAATAAAACTGATATAAAACTAGTTGTTGATTTGTGAAAAGTTAAAATCTCTGTCAACTGTAACTCATCTAGGTGAAGGGTAACACTGATTACAAAAACCCAGGAATGAGCACATAAAAAATGGCCTTGTGCAGAACTTGGGTTGGTGCTCGACCAAGTAAATATCACATTGACAAAAAATTAAAAAAATAAAAACAGAAAGATAAAGATGACATTAGAATTTTTTTTTGTCTTATTTTGTCACTGGGCTGAATAGAACATATTGATTACAACTACTTACCATATATGTGGAAATTTAGATGGTGTTATAAGGGATCAAACTGAAACCAGTTAATGTGGTCACGAGGTTTCTATCCAACTAAAACCAAGGTCTATTAATTCCCATTAATTACAAGACTCTCTTTGCTGTTAGGACAAATTGGGAGCAATTAGATCTGTTGGTTTCAGACTAGCCCTACAGACTTAGGAAATAAATAGAATTGTAAATTGCTGGGGTCTCCTGACTCCAGGTTGGCATTATTGGTGCTGAACGAGATCTGATGAGGAATTGTAAGATTCTTCTTGTAGAGTATTTGTAGGTTATTATAGTTAAGAACAAAAATAATGTAATTAATAAGTTAATTTAGATATATCCTAGGGCTGTCATTGATTACACCTAACCCATTTTGCTCTACAAAGGTCTTACAAAAGATGACATCATAGATAAGTAGAAATAAAATAGTTGATCAGCTATTCAACAGGCTAAATATTTGTGTGATATAATCAACAGGGTATTAAAATGGATTTTAATTTTTTTAAATTCTAATTAATTCTTCAAATTTGAAAATGAAAAGAGTTCAATCTATAAAGTGTTTTTTCATTCCTTAAATATGTCTGCATATATATTTAACATTCACATTTTCTTTTAAATATTGAAAGGGGAAATTAGGATCATGTTTTGCCAAAATTTAACTGAATGACTAAAATTGAAAATTAATTTCTGAATTTTCAGTGACTTAGAAAACAATAAGAAGATTTACTCATGCAAAGTAAGCTTTTAGTATCTGATAGTCTGGTGAATACCAAATTTTCTTTTTGATATTTCTTGATCAGGAACAGTTAATAATTGTGTAAACTTAGAAAAAATGTATAAAAAGAGTAAGTCTTGGTAAGTTTAGTAAATGGTCCAGTAAAATATAAGATAAGAAAATCAAAATCAGCAATTCATTCTTCTATATATTTTTGGTGTGCTTTCAAGCATCTCAAAAAAATAAAAAATAAAATAAAATAAATAGAAAATAGATTCCTTAGAAAAGATACATTTCCAATAAAGGCCTCTTTATCTTCATAATGAAGAGTGTTTAAGAACTGTCTAAGCATTAAAAATAACTATGATCCATTCATATAAGAAACAAAAAATTCATTATAAACCAAATACTGGCATTTTTGGATTATATGCCATGTCTATTACCTGATAGATGTGTACTAAATTGTATCCAGAAGTCATGCATGACTTCTCTAGAATTTTTTTTATCTTAAAAAATCCCTTCAAGTACAAAGAAGACCTTATTTTGTTAGAACCTTAATTTTACTACACCCACACAGTCTTATGATATAAAAGTAGCAATTCTTTAATATTAAGATTATTTCTATATATGGTTATGCTATCTGCAATAGTTCACCATTCTGTTTTTAAATAAATACTAGCTGACCCGACCCGGCGTTGCCCGGGTATCAAAAAGGCAATGTCTGATTATAAAGTGCTCTTCTAACCTT